>ML293397.1:0-83395 GCA_005239495.1 Nicotiana undulata | reverse complement strand
CTCCCCCCCCCCCCCATTTCCCCCGCTTCATTTCTCTCACCCGTCTCTCTATCTCCCTCTCTTTGGTTCTCTCTAGAACCTTCCCCCTCCATTGAGCTCTGTCTCCCTTCTCCGGCCACCTCCCTTGCCAGAAACCCTGAGTTCTCACCACTCCTGGCCTATGTCTCTCCCCCCACGCCGGCTTGACACTGTCTTGCGGCCCTTAAGAGAACCTGGAGCGGTTCAACTCCCACCTATGGCCTTTCATGCCATTTTTCGGCCATCTACGGTCGTCCGAGTAAGATTTCCTCATTTTTGGCTAGAACCAGTGGTTCTTTGGCCGGTTCTCTTTCTCTTTGTGTTGTCTCTACGAAACCCTAATTACTAGCCCTGATTTTTCTTAGATCTGTAATAGATCTAGGCGTATCATTAGTTACTTTACTGTTTCCTTGAAATATTTTCCGATTTTCCTTCAAGGTGACTTTTCATCTTCATACTAGGGTTTCCTAACCTCTTTTTAAAACGGCTTTCCTCTTATTTTCAGTATTATTTTATGATTTCTACTGTGTTTTAACGGTTTATTCAAGTTTTCCCTTTTATCTGATTCATTGTGTTGAAAACCCTAATTTTGGTCTAAATCTTGGGATTCTAAGTCCGTCTTTGATGATTCTCCTCGTTTAATCTGTATGTGTACTTGTTTCTCATGAACGTTCTGGGTTTTTCTGTGACTTTATCCTATTTTGTTCATTAGGATTTCTGATCCTTGTTGCCTCTGCTCGTATCATGTTTATTCTGTTATTTCTTTTAATCATTTACTACGTTCTATGCAAATTCCTGATTTTATGTGATTTGTACCCCACTGTGCTTATTAGGGTTTTAATGTTAACCTCTCCTTGCCTATTATGTGTTTATTCCGTGTTAATTTCGGTTAGCTATGTTATTCTTATTCGAATCCCTGATTCCCTGGGATTAGTGTCCTTCACTGATCTCTTATGGTAATGTCCCTTACTAATTTTTTGACTTATGATTTATTCTCTTGCCTTATTATGTGATTGATTCTACTGTTAATCGATTCTTACAGACCTTTCCTTAATTAGATTTTTCTCAACCTAGACTAATTACTTGTTCTATATTTACTATGCTGAAATTATTTCCTTGTGTGATATATTTCAGTTATATATGGTATTTTTCCTTATTTATCATCTTCCTACTAACCATTTGAACTTAACTCCTTCAATTAAGGGAGTATCTATGCTGATTCTATACAAATTGATACACAGTCCCATAGTTACTGGTTAACTTTGATTCCAACCTTATTTGCTACCTGTTTTCAAACTATATATACACTGCTTTTCATTAACACAAGACACACGAACACACTGGTTCAATAACTCTCTCTCTCACAACTAGACTTTCTGCTCTCTTTTTTGTGCTACTTGTTATTGTTCTGAGTTAGCCGGCTGCAAGCCAAGGCTAACTATCTTGTGCTTACTGTCTTCTTCGCTGGTATGTTCTAATTCAAATTCCAATTCCCAAATCATCATGTTTCTTTTGCTGCTTCAATTCATTGTGTTTCTAATATGCTTTTATCTACTGTTTTGTTGTTCAACATGTAATTAAAAAAATTTGCTTCATCTCGTATGTTAAGTTATGCTTTACCTTTTATGATCAACATGTATTTATGAACTTGAAACCTGTTTCAATGTACTTTACTCTATTCCTATGTTTGTACACTAGTTCTGATTAGGGCATACTCTACTAATACTACCTTAAGATTGTTTTGATGCTGACCCTGTACTATGCTATACCCCAATCCTATGAACCCCTTTAGAGATTTTATTCTGTACCTCTGTGTACTTCTGCCTGCTATATGTTCACTACTATGTGCTCAATGTGTCCCCAATCCCCACCACCCTTTGGATGAATGTTTGTGGTTTGAACCTACCTTGGTTCTGTGGTCTGTGAATGTTACTAAACCTATTTTTGGTTCTGTATTTGGGTCTATTGTGTGTCAATTATCCTGCTCCCTTAAAAGTTGTTTTACTAAGTTCAGTTCTCCTTTATTTTACAAAACTATATTTTAACAAGTCTCTTTTCAAATCATTTTCCTACTAAAACTTTTCAAAACTATGTCAAGAACTCTCACTCTACTCCTAGACCCTTAAGTTTTGCCCCCTTAGTGTGAGCACTGCTTTAGGACCCTTGAGCTCCCTCTAAACTCTGACACACTAAGGCTGGCCCTTTCACACTGCACTTACTCTACTATGGCTATGAAATCTGGGTGTGAGCACTGCCCAGGATCCCTTGAGGTCCTTAGGGAACTCTGACACACCCGGATTATGAGAAAGGCTGTGAAACACTACTTGGCATTAAGGATATGGATATCTGGGCCTATACTGCAGGCTCCCTATAGATAACTTCTTATTTTTCTTATTTCGGTTATGTAATTCATGTTCAATGGTCTGTAATAATTATTTGTAAATAACTCTGGGGTTGGATAGTGAAAAAGGGAGGGTAATATATATGCAGTAGTATAGCCAAGGGTAGAAACCATGCTCTTAGGTTTACTTTCTTCTGTGCGCAATAGAATTCATGTTTAGGAATAATACACACGAAGCATGCCATGCATTAGATACCATGTTCCCTAGGATTCATATATACTGTTTAAGCACCTCATCATTACTACTATCACTTAGAAATCCTGTTCTAGGATAAATATGTTAACATAAGTTTCTATTCATGCCATCATGTCTCATCATGCTACAACCATGCTAATCATGTTCTAGGATGAACAACATTAAGAACAAACGGTCACTTCTGCCTATTCTGAAATTGTGCATAATGCTATGATTTTGTGAGCATTTAGAAAACCTGCTTTAGTGATTCTGCATGTGCATCACTTTGCATTAGATATCATGTTCTAGGATCACACTCTCCTATTACACTTAGTCTAATTACTGATTCATAAAGGAATATGATACAGTCTACCCCGCTCTAACAACGGGTAATAACTCTTGTATATTCTGCAACACTTAGAACTTCATGCTCTTAGGTGTAACAACCTAAAACGGTTGACACTCCTGATAACTGTTACATATGATCATACGCCTAGGCAAGCCTTATGTGATCAACCTTAAAATAAAAATTGGAATTGTCCTCTTGTGATTACTGTCTAACTATCAGCATGCTTAAAACCAGTAGGCAAAACTGATTAGGACTTCCTCTCTGGGTTATGCAATAAATCTGTCTCTCTGTTGTTATCACTTAGATCACATGCTTTAGGATCTGAATTTAAACCCAGACCTTAATTGTGTAGTCATGCTGATTCCTTGTATTATCTGTGGAAGTACTTGAGCCTTTCTTGTTTATATGTTATCCCCTATCTGCAGTCCTATCTATTTTTTGATATGTCGCCTTAGTAATTTTTACCTTTAAAACCTGAGGGTCTGCCTAGAACACCCCCTCATAGGATAGAAGTCCTAAATTCCTCCGGGACTAATAGGAAGGGACGGGTAACAACATACAATTGAGGTCGTGACCAACACTCGCTTTAATTACCTTCACGGGGTGGGAAAGGGTAGATATGAATATGATGATCGGTGCGCTAATGGCACGTGTAGCCCCTCTTCGAGGAGTGTCATACTGGGTATTGCATTGATGTGATCCATATTACAAACAAACCTAGGATACTCTTACTCTATATACATGCTTAGACTATAATCCTTTTCAAGATCTATCTCTCTATTAATTGTTTTCAAACATATGTGTACTTAGACTAAAATCCCCTACTATTTGGACAATATTTGTTTCTTGCTAGTTGTACAAATTCAAAAATGCTATTTGGCCGGGAACCACACTTGTGGATCTTGAGGGGTTCCTAATTTCTTCCCCTTAGGATAATTTCAAGCCCTTACCCTGTCTCTGGTTATCAAACGCAGTTGTAAATGAACCCCAATAGGTGCCCTAACGCACCTTAAAATCGTTAGGTGGCGACTCTTCAAAATATGTAAACCCCTTTCCCAAAAGGAATGAGTTGTCCCAACCAATATCATAAACCCTTTTAACAGGTCCCGAAAGGAGTGCTTGGGGAAAAAGGGGGCGCGACAACACGGTACAGAAGTTAGACATTATCTCAAACTAGTAATTAGGGGTGTACCGGTTTTTTCAATTACCAAAATAAACCAATGGTGTTAGTTTTATTAATTTATAAACCAAATCAAACCAACAAAGTCGGGTTTTCAATCTCGGATTTTTTGGATTTTTTCGGGTTCCGGGTTTTTTCCCGGTGAAGTCGTTAGCACAAAATATAACTTGTGCTCCAAATATTTCTTTAGTCTTAGTAAGATACAATTATATAATATATTTTCTAAGAAAATAACATAATAATATGAGATAAGTCATAGCATTATACTAAAATATTCAATAACAAAGATAATAAAAATGCATAAAGCAAATATTGGTAATTAATAATAAGCCATAAGAACCATAATAAAAATTAACATAATCTAAAAATACTATATAAGTCATGCTAAAATATGTATAGCTAATAAGTACTACATTAATTACATAACTAAGCACCAAAGAAAAAGATAAACTAAGTTATGCATTTTCATTAACTTTTTTTTTTTTTTTTTTTGCATTTTCATTATAAACCAATGTAAAACTAAACAATAGATATGCAGCATTATCATCATTCCTAGTGTTGAATTGAATTTATTTTTTGCATCAAGAACTTGTTTGAGTTACTATATTTATGGGCTATAAAATTTGTTTACCATTCAAGAATGTTAAGTCTAAACCTGAAATAATATGTCAAAAGTTATAGCTGTGATAAAAGTTTAAGAAATATTAGATTACGTTATAATAAATATTTATATGTACAAAATATTTTTAAAAATTATATAAATATACTATCGGGTTGTTTTGGTTTCACTTTGACTTTTTTGTAGTTAAAACCAAACCAAACCAATTATAGTCGGATATTTTTTTCCAATACCAAACCAATTATAGTCGGATATTTTTTTCCAATACCAAACCAAATCACAATTGGACTTTTATTCCGGTTTAACTTGAATTATCAGTTCAGTGCACTTTATCGGTTTTCTTTGTAGACCTACTAATAATGTCTCAATCCATTAAAGACGCATTTCTACTAGCACACTAGTACCCAATGAGGTAAGAAATGCCGTGGAGTACTAATGTTTCACTTCCAACATAGAAACAAAATTAGTAGGTAATTAGAGTAATAATAAATATTTATACTGGTAAGAAAAAATAATAAGAAAAAATAAGTATCGGAAACGGATTGAAATACCAGTTTATATTTGAAAAAAAGAAAGAAGAAGAAGCATTTTGTAGTACTGAAATGTCTTGTCATTAAAACTATTTAATGAATGAGCTAGGGGAAGACCCTCTGTAGACGTAGACTTCTACGCCAAACAAATGGTGAGAAGTCGGCAAGAAGGGCATGACCCTTTTGTTTGATAGAAATTGACAAGTTTCATGTCCGACTTGTCGTCATTATATTTAGTAGAATAGCCTTCAAAATGTCTCTAGTGAATGATTGTCCCATAAATTGGACCACCTATCCCCCTTCTAAATTGAGCTTAAATCAAGCCCTCGTTACATTACTTCAGTAGAGCTGTGATTGACCCAAATGGTCATCTTGTGTTTTAGGACTCTATTATGCGTTAGTTAGCTTTAAAATTTTTATTTTTACCCTCCACGATATGCGTACGCAATTCAGGCGTAATTTTTCAAGAACCTTTATGTGAAAAATTGAAGAAATAATAATTTCTGGCATTTAAAAGTGATTTTAGTTGACTTCGGTCAACGTTTGGAGTAAACGGACCCGTGTCTATGTTTCGACAGTCCCGGTGGGTCCGTAGTAAAAATATGAGATATGGGCATATTCCCAGAATCGAATTCCGAGATTCCTAGCTCGAGAAATGAATTTTTGACTAAAATTGAATTAGTGAAATTTAATGATTTTGAAGAATTTGCTTAATGTTTGAATCTTGATGGTATCGGGTCCGTATTTTGGTTCCGGAGCCCAGTACAGGTCCGTTATAATATTTAAACCTTGTCTGTGAAATTTGGTGAGAAACGAAACTGATTTGACGTGATTCGGACCTTCGGTTGAGAAAATAGAAATTTTAAAGTGTTCTTGAGAATTGCATGTGTTTTGGTGTTAAATTCGTAGTTCGTGATGTTATTTTTGCGATTTGATCGCACGAGCAAGTTTGTATGATACTTTTAGACTTGTGTGCATGTTTGGTTTGGAGCCCCGAAGGCTCGGGTGCCATTCGAGCGATGCGCGAGTTGAGTTCAAACCTCAACAAGGCTGCTGGTGCACCAGATCTGGTGTGCCCGCACCTGCGAGCCTTTGGTCGCAGGTGCGAGCGGTAGCCCCGCAGGTGCGACCCAAACCTGGACTTCATTTCTTCGCAGATGCATACTTCTCTCCGCAGGAGCGGGACTGCAGAAGCAGAACCCTGTCCGCAGGTGCGGCCCAGTTGGCCCAGTCCTTTTCCGGAGAAGCGAACATCAGGTCCGCACGTGCGGATGCGCAGGTGCTACCAAAGCACCGCAGGTGCGAAGGTCACTAGGCAGTGAGTTCATTTAATTCGGACTACATCCATTTTTCTTCTTATTTTCAAAAGGATAGGAGACCTAGGGCGAGCCAGCCCTCACCAGGCTGCTGGCATTGCTAAATGCTCCGCCACGAAGCAAGCTTTCCCGAATACGACAGATGCGGAAGTGGCTAAAGAAGTCGGAGGAAGAAAGTTGTTGGACAACTGTATACACGAGGGTACATCGATTTTTCAAAGACATTTTCTTCCCCAAATCATGGGTAAGTGTTCCTTAACTCGTTTCTTTCAATCTTTTACTTCATTTTACAAAATTTCAGCCTAAAATCTAGGAATTTCATTGTAGGAATTGGGGTTTGGGTAGAATTAGGGATATTTGGAAAATTGGAAATTGGACTTCAATTTGGGGTAGGATTTCGAAATTAATTATATATTCGGGCTCGGGGCTGAATGGGTGAACGAACTTTGGTCCGAATCTCGAGTTTTGACCAAGCGGGCCCGGGGTCAGTTTTTTACTTTTTGGGAGAAAATTTGGGAAATCCATTATTGTGTATTGAGATTGATTTCTTTAGAAATAATTGATGTTATTAAGCTTATTATGAATAGATACGAGTGGGTTGGAGGTGATTTCTAGAGGAAAGGCGGTACTTGAGCAATGAGTGGCCTGCGGATCGAGGTAAGTGTCATGTCTAACTTTAGCTTGAGGGATTAGGTGTTGTTTGACTATTTGCTACGTGTTTGATTGTTGAGTACAATGTATAGGTGAGGTGACGAACACCTATACGTTGTTGTCGAGTCATAGCATGAAAGTGAGTCCTATTGTTGTAACTGTTGAGTCTTTAATCAACTTGTTCATATTTAGCTTAGCCAATTGATATGTTGGACATTTCTTATCCTGTTTTACTGGAATTTGATAATTCTTGAGTATTGACTCAAGGATGAGGTCGATATTGTGGCATTAAATATTGAAGTAAGACTGATTTATGATATTTCTTTATCTCTGTTGCTATTGATCTTTGTTTTGGTGAGGAAGAGCGTAAATCACGAAGGGTGATGACGTGCAATATTTGTGAGTGAGTGATAATGCATGAAGGGTGATGTCGTGCCATGTTTTGTGAGTGATAAAGCACGAAGTGTGATATCGTGCCATGTTTTGTGAGTGTTAAAGAACGAAGGGTGATGCCGTGTTGCATTATGAGAGAGTTAATGCACGAAGGGTGATGTCGTGCCATTCTATTTATTTATTTGGTGAGGATGAGAGTAAAAGCACGAAGGGTGATGCCATGCAGTTTTCCTTTGCTGTTTTATTTTCTTAATTCGTTTAAGACTTATTGTTTGATTCTGTCTAATCATTGTTTCTCATTCCCTATAATGTGAACCCCCCTGCATGTTGTCACGACCCAAATCCTAAATCAAGTCGCGATGGCGCCCAACACCATGTCAGGCAAGCCAACATTGATTTACTAGTGAGTTTCGTTTAGTTTGCCAAAACAATTCCAATACTCACTTGGTTTAAATTTAAGACATTTAAGCAAAAACAGATGACTTAGGCAAATCTTAAACAGCAATAGCCATGTAAGTCTTAATTTAATATTTACAACACAAAAATAATGTCTACTAACGTGTGTGCCAGGAACTAGTATCACAAGTCTACAGGCATCTAGTAGAATAATATCAAAAGAATAAAAGTTTGTCCTACTGTTTGAATAAGTAAAGACAGAAATGGAAAAAAGAATAGCTCCAGAGTGCTGCTGGAATTCGCCAGGAGAAGCAGCTCACCGTGAAGCCTCGGCTGGATATGAATCAGGTACGAGCTCCGGACTGATACCTAGATGCACCTATCTCAGATCCTGTACAATTAAGTACAAAGTGTAGCATGAGTACATAAAATAATATGTACCCAGTAAGTATTCAGTCTAATCTCGAAGAAGTAGTGACGAGAGGTCGACTTGACACTTACTAGGGTCCAATCAATAAAATTCAAGTAATATTTTTAAAGAGGAAAAACACGAAGGGTGATGCCGTGCAGTTTTTCTTTGCTGTTTTATTTGCTTAATTCATTTAAGACTTATTGTTTGATTTTGCCTTATCATTGTTTCTCATTACTTATAATGTGAACCTCCCACTGCATGTCCCCTTCCCTTTATTTCCTGCTCCATTTCTTTTATTATCTGTTGTTGCTACTTGAATGATTATACTACACAAGTTATATGTAGGTGTCTTGTCCTAACCTCGTCACTACTTCGCCGAGGTTATGCTCGACACTTACTAGTACATTGGGTCGGTTGTACTGATGCTGCACTCTGCACTTTATGTGCAGATCCAGGTGTCGGTCCGAGCTGATTCCGAGCTTTTCTATTGACTTCCTTACCCGGAGACCAGTAGATCTGCCGACGTCCGCAGATTCCTGAAGTCCCCTCTTATATGTTCATTTACTATTTTCTTTGGTTCATAAATAGTTGTATAACTTTCCTTCAGCCAAATACTTGTAGTTAAATTATAGTAGTCTGTGAGTTGTGACTCCAGATCATGGGTGTATATATATATATATATATATATATATATAGCATATGTGCGGTGTTGTTATGGATTTTTCGCTTCTTATTTAGTTTATCATGTGTTGAATCGTAGTAATTCTCGTAAGTTTTAAAGATTTTTATGTTGTGAATCTCTAATGTTGGCTTGCCCAGCAAGTGCGGCGTTAGGTGCCATCACGGTCCCAACGGTGGGAATTCGGGTCGTGACAAGAGCCAAAGTAAATTATTTTGGGAACACATGCACTAAATTTGGATTCCTTTCACTAATTTGGTCTTAATGTACTTCTCTCGTATGAGCTTAATAATTGTAAAATATGTTTGGCCCTATTAGTGTGGTTTCCAGCTTCTGATCTTGAAAATCATTCAGTCCACCCGCAAATTAATGACTTATATATAATGACAATTGATCACGCCCAATTTTAATTCTAAAAAGGATAAGTGATTGCGGCAAATCTAAATCGTTCAAAAAGTCCGGAGTTGAATCACGCAAAGAACTACCAAATATGTATCCTCTCTCAAGCAATACACACGTTTAGAGTGATATTGTTTGGATAAGTGGTCTCCGTAATTATCTCTCACATATGTTTGGAATGATATTGTTCAACAACTACCAAATATGTATCCCCTCTCAAGCAATACACACTAAATAGGCACAGTCAATTTATGACATTCAATCAACAACAATAAACGCATAGTTGAACAAGTAGAAAAATCCAACCACTCAATTATATATAAACTAAATAAGAATTTATCCTACAAAAGGTTCCATCAAAACCCTAGATAACAAATTAGCTATTAGTAATAGTATGCAAAAATACATAGTAGGATTCATAACCAATAATGAAAATAGGAAGAAGAAAGTGAAAAACTCGTAGAAGAATTCTCCGCCTTGCTCCTATTGTGTTCTTGCTTCCTTGGGTCGAATTCCACCTCCAAAAATGTCTCTCCCCTAAGAAATAAGTACATATTGGGGGGCGTGTAGGGGCGAAACTACCAAGTCCTAGTCGAATTAGGACAAAATTCGACTTGGGAATCTCGCTTGGCGCCTGGCCCCAACTTGGACACCGAACCTTTTCCACTTTTGTGCTTTGCTGCCCTTGTCATTTTGGTTGGTGCCTGGCGCGAACCTGGGCACCAAAGTCATACTCCCTCCAAATTCTTCCTTTTTTACTTCAATTCCCATGCAAGCTTGCCAAATCACTTCCACTTGACTCCTACACGTATAAATACCATTATTAAGCTCGAATTACAAATATTAACACTAAAGTTAAGATCGAGGCATAATGCAAGATCCAGTACATACCAAAACATGGATTGTTAGCCTAACATCACCACAACACACTTAAGCTCTTGCTCGTCCTCGAGAAACCTAAAACCTTGGTAGCCAAACAATGCATGCAATACATCATACAAATGAGGAACATTTGGAAATTCAATACACTACAGCTATGACCATAGTTGATACCAACAATTAAGCCCTTGCATACAAATTTATACCTTTCCCAACTTTCACATGCCTGGATATTTTTGACCAATTTAAATTACTCAAACAAATTGTCCATAACCACCCAACCTCAAAGACCGAGCCATTGTCAACAAGCACTCTCGACTCGTGCACTCACCCACAAGAGGTGTTTAATAATGTCAACTATCCGTCATGGAATCATGTGCCTCACCAAAAAATAAGGGGTATATCGCCCACACACTCAAATATGCATTCGAATATAATTTAAGTACATCACATATATGAACAAAGAACCACTCACCCTCATAAAGAATTTCATGTGCATTATGTGGTGGTATCATATGCTTTCCCGTAGTATATGTCTCCACTAATATAAGCTCGCAAAGTGTAAGATCAATTAAGTCTTTATGGGTTGTAATGTAGGCTAAGGGACGAGTATGATATTTTTTTGGTATAATGACTAACCCTCCTAAGCACTTTAATACACTATACTTAGCTTTCAAATACACACTATCCATGACCAATTCAAGTGATGCCACAAAACCATTTACAATTTGACCCTTCTTCCTCAAGCAATATTATGCATTCACTAGCCCGGATTGAGATGAATAGGAGGTATCTTTTCTCTTTTTGGTCTTTTTGTATTTTCTTTGCTTTTCTTTTTCTTCTTGTTTTTTCTTCAAACACTCTTCATAAGTTTAGGTTGCCCCTCTAATGATCTTTCAAAACATACATGCGCCTTTTGGCCTTTTTATGATTTCACTCAAAACTACCCCAAATCTCACCTTACTCTTCTAGTGATTTAAGTGCTTTCAGAGGTAAAAGTTCAATAAAAATTCAATTAGAACAAATAGGACTCGGCTTGTAATGTGGATGCCAAAGAAAAAGCCTATTGGCTCAAATGGGATATCTAAGGATAATTTTGTTTATGGTGGAATAACAACTCAATGGACAATCAAAGAAACTCCTACATCATCTCCTAAACTCACAAAGCTTACTTATTTCGCTTCGACTAACACACATGGAAAGTTCTAGACAAACACAAGATAGCACAGAATGTAATCAAAACCTCACATCACATAATGCACATGACCTCAGTCGGGACGGCTCCATTCCAACTCTCAATCTTAGGCAAGTAATAACAAAGTCAAGAAGTATTAAGCAATAAAGTACTACATGAACAATAAGTCAAGTAACCGAGAGAAAGCATCACAAACATGCTTTTCAATCTTTCACGACATCAATTTTCATCAAAACATGTTAGGAAGAAAATTTGCATGCTAAGTTCTAACTATTATAGCATCAAACAGGTCAAAAGGCACATAAGAGCACTCACGTTTTCTTTCCTCAATTTTCTATAAACAAAATTACCGTGTTCAAGTTACATCCCTTGAAAAAGAACTGATGCCAAAAGAAAAACCAAGGGGGATTATTATCTAATTATGACTAAATAAAAAATATTTTTGAATTTTTTTTATTAGACCTTAATCCCTTAAGAAAGCTGTCCAAGAGAGGAAACGCCTCTTTTTTTAAAAGTTAAACTAACACAACTAAAATATCATAGAAAATCACTCAGATAATCTTCTCACCCTACACTTAAAATTGTGCATTGTCCCCAATGCACATCATAAATAACAAGAGGGTGAAAGAAACTCCTTGGTAGGACAAAGGCCGAAGCATCAGCAACTCATGGGATACTCAGACTTCTCCCAAGGTTGTTCCTTCGTGAGGATACCTCACACTTAGTTCCACCTATCTGATTTGCTTTTGCTTCCTTCAAATGACTTTCCTTTCCATGGTCCTACAAAATAAAATAAAAATGCACCATAAAATAACACAATTAACAAAAGTAAACAAATAAAAAAATAAAAAAACAGTAAAGTTGGGTTGCCTCCCAACAAGCGCCTAATTTAACATCGCGGCACGACCTGAATCACGTTCTGCCTCCACTTTGAACTTATGAACGGGATCCCAAATTTTGATTCTACTCTATGATCATGCTCTTGGGGTGGTGTAAAGCCTTGAAAGCCAAAAAATAAATAACTCCTTATGCACTTTTTAGCATTAAGCTGAGGAGTATCACCTTGCCTAGACGGCCTCGAAAATTTCAAACTATATGGCTCGTCTACCTCTTCCCCTGTCTCTTTTCTACGCTCGTAAGTATCCATTATCATTTCACCATATGAACAAAATGTAGATAAGTGTTTACAATGAGGTACAACACTCTCAAATACATGAACTTCGAGATGCTCAACATTTTCTACACCAATGACACTAGAGTCAACTGAATATTTATCCTCAATGTCCTTGGTTGACTCTACTATCGCGCCTTCAACTTTGGCATCCTCAAATTCTAGTTGGTTAGGTTGTGGGTGTTTGACTCTGACCTCCTCCATCAGTGTGTCAACTGTTGACTCTAATTCACATTGTTTTTGGCTACTATCCATCATATTGACTTGTTGAGCATTCAAAGCTTCAGATACTTGACTCGCTTGAGCCTTCAAGTTGTGAATAGTTTCATCTTGCCTTTGTATTTATAATTGTGTCATATTATTTTATTCCACAAGGCACATTAAAATATCTTTGATCTCCTGTAGATCATCATCCCTAAGTTCTTTTTTCCTAGTAACTTTATAAGTAAAAGTAGAACCATCATAATAAGGGATGGGGGGACGATAAGAAATATAAGCACAATCATAAAATTGATCATATTGACCATCGTACATATCACACACATTCCACACATCAGATTGAGTTGGTGCACATAACTTGCTCTCGGGAATATATTGATAATTTTGGCACGAGTAGTTCCTCCACAATATGCATAAGGAAGATCAAAAGTAGAATTACCAACATTAAAACTCTCATAATTCCAATATACCATGTTTCTCAAATAAAAAAAACAAAAAAAACATTCAAACTTGACACCAAGTAATATTTACAATTATAACTACGCCATTAATTCCCCAGCAACGACGCAAAAATTTGATCACACCCAACTCTAGTCCTTAAAAGGATAAGCGGTCGCTGCAAAAATAATTCGGTTTAAATTCTGGAGTCGAACACAGAGAACTAACTCTTAGCTACATTAGTTAAGTACTGCTAAGAAATACAAGTTCAAATAATTTTCTAATTATAAAGATTTTTATTTTTATTTTAAACTAATTAATTAACAAATACTAAAAGTAGTAAAATTATCAACTAACAAAATTAATGGTTGGTTGACAAGATTCAGGAGGTCTAGAGTTATGATTCCCCCAATTGCCGTAATCCTTCCCGCTATGTCTTCTATAATTTCGCGTAGGTTTTCTCTACCGATCATGAGTACTTTGGGTATCGTATTTGTCTCTCGAGCAACTACCACAATTTACTAGACATATGCTTTTAAAATACGCTAGCTGGCACTAATTTACCGCTCACTACGATCGCACCAAGATTTTATTATCTCTAATCCCGCCTTTAACCCTCCGTATTGATCTCTCACATACGTTACGAGTGATATTGTTCAACAACTACCTAAATATGTACCCTCTCTAAGGCAATATACACTAAATAGGCACAGCCAATTTATGGACATTCAATCAACATCAATAAACACGTAGTTGAACAAGTAATGAAATTCAACGGCTCAATTATATCTAAACGTAATAAGAATTTATCCTACAAAAGGTTCCATCAAAACCCTAGATAACAAATTAGTTATTCATAATAGTATGCAAAATTACACAGTAGAATTCATAACCAATAATGAAAATAGGAAGAAGAAAGAGAAAAACTCGTAGAAGAATTTTCCGCCTTGCTCCTAGTGTGTTCTTGCCTCCTTGGGTTGAATTCCCTCTCCAAAAATGTCTCTCCCCTAAGAAATAGGTTTATAACCCCTTTTATGCATGTTGGGGGCGTGTAGGGTCAAAACTACCAAGTCCTAGCCGAATTAGGACGAAATTCGTCCTTGGGCATCTTGCTTGGCGCCTGGCCCCAACCTGACACCAAACATTTTTCACTTTTGTGCTCTGCTTCCCTTGGCGTTTTGGTTGGTGCCTGGCGCGAACCTGGGCACTAAAGTCATACTTCTTCCAAATTCTTTCATTTTTATTTCAATTTGCATGCAAACTTGCTAAATCACTTCCAATTGACTCCTACACATATAAATACCATTATTAAGCTCGAGTCACAAATATTCACACTAAAGTTAACAAGATCGAGGCATAATGCAAGGAAAATTACATACAAAATATGAATTTTTAGCCTAATATCAACAATGTAACGAATTTCTAGTCACTTTTATCAATCCATTCAGGGTGGTTCTGAACGGAACTTACGAGTTCACATGAACCTAGTAACTTTCGTTTGTACCTGTATAGTATTAAGAAATTCACTGAATTTTGACAAATATGTAATCGCGAACCCAGTAATTATTGTATGTTAACGTGAAATTATTATAGAAACCCATAAACTTAAAATTATGGATCCGCCTCTGAATCTATTCGTTGTTATTGTTTCAGCACAGTTTGAATTCTTGTTCACAGCCGTAAATACATTGAATTGTTGTCTTCTTTCCATGCCTAACTTCGTTATAATCTTCCATTACTTAAGCACCATGCATTCTTGATCGCAATATATAAGTAACACATATGAATAAGGCCAATATCTTTGGTTGACCATGAGAACAGGAAGGCTTTTGGAGAATGACAGATGTGTTAGTCGTCAGAGTTGCAATAGTTAATATACAGCTGGAGTTAGGCTTATTGGTATGAAAGCGAAAGCGAAGTAAAAGTTTAGGTGATATGTGATAAAGATATTCTATCGAACGTTCCTATTGTGGGGTGAGCTTCCAGTGAATAAATCGAAGAATTTTCTTCAAATGTCCATTTTTGTTTTGTCCAAGCTTTTGCAATACAATTGGACTGCATTTTGATACTCCCCTCATATTTCCACAGTACATGCTCCGTTGGATATTAGGTTTGGGTCGTGGGTCGCCCATGTGGACTGACCCGACCCGTTTTAGAAGAGATTAGTTACTAACGTAGGTTTTTACTCCTAAAATCTACCGCACGTTATTTCAGAGATGTGAGAACGTTGAGTGGTGGTTTTCATCGGTAGTTTTTCCCCTATTCCTCTTCTATATATATGTTCTACAGAAGAACTCAAAAAGAGTGAAAAACATTATCTTCTTCTCCCAACAAAAAAAACACGTATAAAGAAGGAAGGCTTTTAGTTTGTGAATTAAACTTTGTTTCCTGGTGATTCAAAGTTCGACCTGGGGCAAATCTTTTGGTGGTGAGTTCAACGATTTTCGCTACGTCAATAAGGTACACAACTCATTTTCTCGTCCCTCGTTATTAACTAACAATGGTGTCAAAGCCGTAGTTGTATTCTTTCGATTAGAACACACATCTTGATCTTGGATTATCGAAAATTAAAATAATGTGTGAGAAGTATTTTTAATAAACTATTCGTTGCAATTTCTCTTTGTGTTGCACATTGATAGATTGTGAAAAGAATAAAAACTTTGAAATAGTAGTCGGTATCACTTTTATTGTTGAAAGAGAGTTCAAGATTTTGAAGGAGTGAATTTTTGTATATGTGGTTGCAGTTTGGGCGTAAAATTGAGAGAACATAAAATTAGAAGGATTTTTTTCTTAATTGTACAATTGGAATGGGTTTCTAACTCTCAATAAAAATAAAATAGAAATAGTTGTTTTCTAAGTATTAATTCATGACTTGAGTTAAAACAAGCACTTACTAATTGGTTGGAAGATTTACGTCTTCCTATTGTTAAAACAAGAGCAGATTATGAAACTTTTGCTCTTGGATTTAATGAGAGGAATTACTAAACCTTTAAATTACCACTGTTGGTTACATCTATCATTGTCATGACCCCAAATCCTAACAGGCCGTGATGGCACCTATCGTGGAACTAGGCTAGCCAACCATCACTTTACTACGCATTGGTTCTTTTATAATAGTTCACAATTCAATCATAAACAGCAAGCATATCAATAAAAATAAATTATTTAAGTCTTAGCGCCCCAATAATAGTCTAAACAAAACCTAAACAAAACCTCCCAAGACTGGAGTCAATGATCATGAGCATCTAAAAAAAAATCTAACTCTTCTAATGTCATAATGAATGTCTATGTATCAATTTGTAATACTAATCAAGGAAGGGAAATGAAGAAGCTGTGGACGCTAGACAGCTACCTCGAAATTCCGTGAACTGCTGCTAACGAACAATGTAGCTACTGTTCCAAATCGGTACCTGGATCTGTGCACAGAGGCACAGGGAATCTTTATGAGTACGCCAACTCAGTAGTAATGAAAATAAGTCACAGACTGAGAATTATAAAACACACAGTACAGATACACCAATTCACAAAAGCCAGTAAAACACCAAGTCACCAGATAGTATTCATCAAATACATGAGTTCAAAATAGGTTTCCAGAAATCCTTTGAAACAAGTGTAATATCAGTATATCTCAGTAAATTCTCAGTAAAAACCGGTTTGAAAACGAAGTAAATCATAGTTCGAAAACTTAGTAAAATCATCATAAATCTGTCCCTCGGGCCAAAATCATTTCTCGTAACAATTGCCCATCAGGCATCCTCACAATCACTTAGTAACAGCCCCGCGGGCAATAATCATCACTCAGTATCAGCCCCGCGTGCAATAATCATCACTCAATAGGTACCTGCGCTCACTGGGAGTGTGTACAGACTCTGGAGGGGCTCCTACAGCCCAAGCGCTATAACAACATAGGCCTGAAAGCCTCTCACAATATAGGCCTGAAAGCCTCTCACAATATAGACCTGAAATCCTCTCATAATATAGGCCTGAAAGCCTCTCACAATATAGGCCTGAAAGCCTCTCACAACATAGGCCTGAAAGACTCTCACAATATAGGCCTGAAAGCCTCACTCAGTCAGACACTCTTAATTTGCCCTTAGGCCATAACATACCGGGTTCTCGATCCAAAACAGTGTTTCATTTTCAAGAAATAGTATCAAAATACTCTGAGTGTCAAAACAATATCATAGGAAAAGACTGAGTGTAAAATCGTAACATATATGTGAGGAAAATATAGTAAACACAACCCCCAAGGGGTAAACAAGTCGGCACTAGGCCCCAAACATGGCTTACAACCCAAATCATATCAAGTATACATAGTACTATTGGAAATAAGCTTTAGAAAGCCGTTTCGCAACTCAATAGTCGCCTAAGTAAGGAATATATCTCCGAAGTTTCAACCTTTTCATTTCAAAATCCGTGAAAGGGTGCATAGTCCGGGGTTTCATACCCTCAGGACAAGATTTAAAGACATTACTTACCTCAAACTAGCCCGAAACTACTTCGCAATGCGTTTGCTTTTCGAATCAACTTTCGGATGCTCCAAATCTAACAAGTTCAGATTTTTATCATCAAATTATGCTTAAGGAATAAATTTCAATTGAAAAATATCGAATTTAGCTCAAAAATCTGAATTCGCTCAAAACCCGACCCCCGGGCCCGCGTTCCGAAACTCAGAAATTTTTATACAAAAATATTATTCATCCTCTCACGAGTCCGTACATATAAAGAATACCAAAATCGGAGTCCGTTTGACCCCTCAAATCGACCCCTAAAGGTCTCATAATCTCAAGCCCTAACTTCCCCTTTTTCTACTGATTTTCATGATTTTAACACTGAGATCATGTTACTTAATCACCTATACATGAGTTTTAATGTCCAAAATACTTACCTCTATGAAGAATACTGATTTTCCTTCTTCAAAATCGCCTCCAAGCTCTTTTCCCATTCAAAAATGGTGTTAAAAGGTTTAATGGTCGCAGAGGGTTTTAATATATACTTTCTGCCCAGGGGTTCCGCACCTGCGGCCCATTTTTTGCACCTGCGGTCCCCTAACCGCACCTGCGACCTTCCCGCACCTGCGGAGCTTGGTCTGCTCCTGCGGGCCCGCACCTGCGGTCAATCTTCCGCAGGTGCGAAAATCACTGTGATTCCACACCAGCAGCTTTTTGCTGCAATTTCCAACTCCGAACTTTCCGTTAACCATTCGAAATCAATCCCGAGCCCCTCGGAACCCCAACCAAACATACCAACACCTCACATATGATCATTTAAACTTATTTGCACTCTCAAAACACTAAAATTAACATCAAAATACCAAAATCATGCCGGATTCAAGCCTAAGAACTTTGATATTTCTAAAATCCACCAATGATGCCGAAACTATCCAAAACAACTTCGATTGACCTAAAATTTTGCAGACATGTCCAAAATGACATTACGAACCTGTTCCAACTGTCGGAATTCCATTCCAACCCCGAAAGCCTATTTTCCACTGCCGACCAGAAATCACCAAAAACTAACTTTCGCCAATTCAAGTCTAATTCTACACCGGACATCACAAAATTATTCTGAACACACTCCTAAATCCCAAATCACCTAACGAATCTATTCGTGCCGTAAAATCCGCATTCCGAGGTCGTTTACAAATAAGTCAACTCTCAGTTGACTTTTCCCATTTCAAGGCTATTTTTAAAGACTAAATGACTGAACTTTCACTACAACCATCGATTTCAAGCCTATCGACTCTAACACGTCAATAAAAGTATAACCAACCTATAGCAAGTCAAATACAGTAATTATAATGCAATGTCTATGGAACGACAGACCGGGTCGTTACATTCTCCCCCTCTTAAACAAACGTTCGTCCTCGAACGAGTCTAGAAACATACCTGGAGTTTCAAACAAGTGAGGATATTTGCTTTGCATCTCCCGCTCGGTCTCCCAAGTAGCCTCCTCCACTGGCTGACCTCTCCACTGCACCTTCACTGATGCTATCTCCTTAGATCTCAACTTTCTGACCTCACGAGCCAAAATTGCTATTGGCTCTACCTCATATGACATATCGCCCTCAAGTTGAACTGTGCTGAAGTCTAACACATAAGACGGGTCACCAACATACTTCCTGAGCATCGACACATGAAATACCGGATGAATGCTCGACAAGCTGGGTGGTAAAGCAAGTCTATAAGCCACCTCTCCAACCTTCTGAAGCACCTCAAAAGGACTAATAAACCGACCATGTGAGCCGTGATAGATAAGTGTTCATAGAGTTTCGTCGATTTTCACCTGGATCAAAGCATGTGTATGTGGGAAATATTGCAATGCTTGAAGTCAAAGGGATAGGAACTTGCATAATGGACATCTGTGGTGGCCGATATTTGATGTTGCATGACGTCCTGTATGTTCCAGAGATTTGATGAAACTTAGTCTCTGTGTCTGTTCTTCCAGATTTAGATTTCAATTTGGACTTTAGTCGCAGTGGTCTTAGAATTACTCAAGACAATATTTTTTATGGTTTGAGACATTGTTATGATGGTTTTATTGTGTTAGATTGTAATCCTTCTACGTATAACGATTATGTTGACTGTTGCGTCATGGCATGTTATTCTAGTAACAATGATATTGATGTTATTACATGGTATACAACATTAGGTCACATAGGGCAGGATCGAATGAATAGATTAGCTAAGGAAGGACATTTGGGTCCTTTCTCTAAAATTGAAATGCCAACTTGTGAAAATTATCTTGCTGGAAAGATCACACGTAAACCATTTGGAAAGGCTAAGAGAGCTGATTTTCCATTGCAATTAATTCATTATGATATCTATGGTCCAATGAATGTGAGGGATATGTCTGGTGCTTTATACTTCATTACGTTCGTTGATGATTTCACGCGCTTTGGTTATGTCTATTTGATTTCTCATAAATTTGAAGCACTTGATTGTTTTAAGAAATATTTGAATGAAGTTGAGAATCAATTAGACAAAAGGACTAAGACCCTAAGAAGAGGGCGTGAATATCTTTCAAAAGAATTTGAAGAATTGTGCAATGAAAAGGGAATCACCAGACGATTAACTATTCCGTACACACCTCAACAAAATGGTGTAGCAGAAAGAAGGAATAGAACACTACTAGACATGATAAGGTCCATGATGGCGCATGCAAATTTACCTATATCCTTTTGGGGAGATGCGCTATTGACTGCAACTTACCTATTGAATAAACTTCTAAATCAATTTCTTCCACTCCTTATGAGCTATGGATTGGTCATAAACCAAACTTAAAGGATATACGACCTTGGGGTTATGATGCATATGTAAAAGATTCTTTTAGCAAGTTTGGTAAATTAGGTCCAAAAGGCAAGAAATGTATGTTTATAAGATATTCAGAACACTCCAAAGGGTATGTGTTCATTGGTGAATTAGAGGATGGAAGTGTTAGTGAGATTGAATCACGAGATGTCACATTTCTGGAAAATGATTTTCCAAAGAAGGGCGAGGTAAAGAATAGAGAGCCTTTTTATGAAACGTTGAACTCAGATAGTCAGCAAGTGTCTTCTGACACCGTTGATAATCAAATTGATCAAGATATTATTCTTGATCCGAGTGGGAGTGGGAACTCTCAATCCCAAAATCCATCTGACGAACCTGAATTTCAACTACGAAAGAGTGCCGGAAAAAATATACCCAAACGTACCGATGAAATTGAAGATTATATTTTCTTGGTATCTCCCACATAAATGGATGAGCCAAAGCCTGTGACTGAGGCTTTATCGAGCTTTGGAAAGGATGAGTGGATGAAAGCAATGAAAGAAGAATTAGAGCCTATGAAAACCAACAAAATCTAGGATCTAGTTGACCTTCCACCTGGGCGTAGAGCCATTGGGAACAAATGGGTTCTCAAAGTTAAAAGCAAAGCGGATCGGTTAATAGAAAGATACAAGGCACGATTGGTGGCAAAAGGCTTTACTCAAGAAGCTGGAATAGATTATGAGGAAACATTTTCACCAGTTGTGAAGTTGATCTCAATCCGCTTACTTTTGGCTACTGTTGCACGTTTGGATTTGGAATTACATCAAATGGACGCGGAGACAACTTTTCTCACTGGAGAACTAAAGAAAGAAATCTACATGGAACAACCTGTAGGCTTCATTGTCAAAGGCCAAGAAAAGAAGGTCTGTAAATTGAAAAGATCTATTTATGGTCTGAAGCAATCTTCAAAGTAATGGTATTTGAGATTTAAAAAAGAGGTGATCTCATATGATTTCACCATGATCAATGAAGACTATTGTATTTATGTGAAGAAGTCCAGTGAGATGTTTGTAATTCTTTCTCTTTATGTGGACGGTATTTTATTGGTCGAAAACAATTTGAAGTATTTGAAAATCAACATCCGGTTATACCTTCTTACTTAATGGTGGTGCTATATCATGGAATAGTAAGAAACAAACTTGTACAACCCTTTCAACAATGGAAGCTGAGTTCGTGGATTGTGCGTTTGCAATACAAGAAGTTGTTTGGTTGAAGAGATTCTTTGAGCATTTGAATATTACAAAGAACTCTCAGGGTCCCATGACTATATTGTGATAGTCAAGATGCTATTGCATATACAAAAGATCCTAAGTATCACAGCAAGACCAAGCACATTGACATTAAGTAAAAATTTGTAAGAGACATGATAGCAATTGGAGATATAAATTTACAGTACATTCCTACGTGAAGCCTGATAACTGATCCTTTTACAAAGGCGATATCTAGAGACCTATTTGAGAAACATGTTATGGCTCTAGAATTTCACTATTCGATTATGACTTATTTTGTAAACCAGATGCGAGTCTCTCTAAGAATATGATTTGAGGATGATTGAAGTGAGAAATTCGTGTTAGACACTTGAAGGAGTCTAAACCAAGATTTGTACCTGTTGAATGATTACAACAATAAGAAACACGCGTCAATATAAGGTGAGAACACCGTAACTCGTGTTTCATACCACGTGTGCTAACGACCAATGGGATAATGGAAGAATGAGTTGTGTGAGATCCCAAAGAAGTTACATTAACTTTTATTGGAATACCTTTTGACCTTTTACTGTTTCTTGAAGTGCCAATCAGTGTTGCTACTTTAGAATGTTACTAATAGCCATGAGTGATTCGGCAATGCAGTGCATGTCTAGAAAAGCGGTGGAATGGAAAGATTCGAGTAGAAAAGGAAGACAAACAAACAATTTTTTCTGTAATTTAACTTGTATTCATAGGTCGACCATTACACTTACCGTGAGGGTATCAAATGTAATTATGAATACAAAGTTAAACATGAACTCAAGTTCACCTCTCTCATGTTAGTAGTAAATCCATTCCGCGTGTGATTGGATTTTTTACATAGAGTTGTTAAACACTTAAAAGGATTTAAGAATATTATGGCTCTTAATGTTCGTAGGCCGCACGAACTATTTACCAGTATGAATTATGTGTGTTGTTTTCATGGTTATTACTAGTTTGGATCTAGTCCACCTGTGCGAAGTGGGAGATGTTGAATATTAGGTTTGGGTCGTGGGTCGCCCATGTGGACTGGCCCCGCCCGTTTTAGAAGAGATTAAACTTAAGGAGGTTACTAACGTAGGTTTTTACTCCTAAAAAATACCGCACGTTATTTGAGAGATATGAGAACGTGGAGTGGTGGTTTTCATCGGTAGATTTTCCTCTATTCCTCTTCTATATATGTTCTACAGAAGAACTCAAAATGAATGAAAAACTTTCTCTTCTTCTCCCAACAAAAAACCACGTACAAAGAAGGCTTTAGTTTGTGAATTAAACTTTATTTCCTGGTGATTCAAAGTTCGACTTGGAAAAATTCTTTTGGTGGTGAGTTCAACGGTTTCCGCTGCGTCAATAAGTTACACAACTCATTGTTCTCGCCCATTGTTATTAACTAACATGCTCCAAATTAAAGCACTCACTTTAACTGTTTTTAACAATCAAAATTAAGCACTCTTCGTTTTCGTAATGAAACCTTTATATCAAAACTCATATACAAGTGCAGAGCAGATAAAGTCCAAATTACTTGCATGTGAAATAATAAGTCCTGAGCTCCATATTTTCTCAGTGGAAAGATCCAGCTTGGAAGGTGATCAGCAAAGTCCTAGGCTCCATATGTTAATTAGGCTTCAAACTATAATGTCTTAGGAAAATTTCTCACGTTGTTTTCTAGTAAAGAAACTACGGAGGTCAAAAATATCCCTCTACTATGCGAAAAAAATCATATATATCCTCCGTTATATAATATTATATGTCCATCAAAGTCCCCGACGTTACAAAACCGGTACAAAAATACCTTTCCTCCGTTAGGAACTCCACCATGTCCAATATCATCCCATGTGACCTAACATTTTGCTGAGCTAAGCGCCATGTGACAATGCCACTTCACCGCCCCAACCCCATTTAACTCCTCCCCCTCCCCTACGTCTTCCTTCCCACCATCTTCTCTTTCACCCAACCATTATCAACATCACCCAACTAGCATAATCACTGTCACCGATGAAAAATAGAACTTCCAGTATCCTTCATTCTACTGTCCATAAAACCCAACAAAGAGAGATGAAATTTTTCTCGTTTAATAAACTGAATAACAAATATAGGAGGATGACAAGAATAGAATAATCCTCCCTTGTTAGCTTAAATTCTCATCATTCTCTCCTCTACATCTTGGTTCATCATTGATCTTGGTAAAAAAAGGTTCTCCGTCACTGTGATAAAACTTAGGTCAGAGATGAAAACTTCTAAACTATTATCAGTGATGGCCTTATTTATCTTTTCAGAAGTATTGAGCCACTCGTTGAAGAGTTCAAATTAAAAAGAAGCCAAAATGCTTTTTCACTGTAACCAATTTTCGAGCATTGACTTCTAAGAAGGTAAAAGAGTTATGTTGAAGAAGAATTATGACCGTACATCGAAACTCCTCAAAGAAGTTTTCTATAATTGTAACATCTGTTGACAAATAACTTGTTTTATTGATTATGATACTCCCTCAAACGACATGGCATCATCCCACTTGTTTTTATTGATTATAAGAGGGGTGGTAGTGATTATGGTAGTTGGGTGATGTTGATGATGGTGGTTGGGTGAAGGAAGGCAGTGGTGAAGAAGACCTGGGGGAGGGGGAGGAGGTAAATGAGGTTGGGGCGGTGAAGTGGCATTGCCACATGGCGCTTAGCTCAACAAAATGTTAGGCCACGTGAAATGATATTGGACATGGTGGAGGTCTTGAAGGAGGAAGGATATTTTTGTACTTATTTTATAACATCGGGGGCTTTGATGGACAGATAGTATAACGGATATATATGAAGTAGAGGAATATTTTTGACCCTTTTCCGAAGAAACTATTAATCCAAATTTTACATATGCGCGACTGATATAAGAAGGGTTCTATAACTTAAACGCTAGAGCCCAAAATCTGACTTCACAAGTTCATACGTCGTGGCTCTCTCCAAACTCGTTCATGATTTAGCTCATCCAACTATCCGTTAAGACAAGCCTCGCCACTACCATTACAGCGATTTCTAGATCTCTGTGATTTGCAGAACGCAGATGCTATATTTATTGATAAAAAGAACTGTACAAGTAGCCATCTGTTTCGACGCCTTTGCCTTACAAGTTAAAATACTACCTCATCTACCTCTTTATCAACTTCCATACACACTTTTGCAGGCCATTGTAGTATATAACCTGTCTCCATCTCATTTAACTATTTCTACTGGTTTATGTTACTCTGCCTACACCTGAAAGGACGTCTACCTTTCTAATGGTTATCCTACTCTGTATCTACATATATCTAGGTTATTGAGAAGGCTTGATTGTCGAAGCAGTTTGTGGAAAGAGAACAGATGGTATGTCCCTGATCCGATATCCAGTTCCCCAGAAAGAGGCAAGACAAAGGCCCATGATAGCCATTGCAACTACGGAACATGCAGGAGGGACCGCTTGAGTGCTCCCGAGGAATTGAGTTGCAAGAAGCCCTGCCAGCGTGGAACTCTGCATTCCTGTGCATAGTGAAATCGTCCTGCAGACTTCTTCTTCAAACCTGCCATTGTACCAATTATTATATATAGATGATTTTCGAACTACACTTGACAAATGGTTTCATATTAACTATAGGAGTCCTCGGTGAAGAATGAATATGCAATTAGTAAGTGTTCAATAGAAATATATCACAACTGAAATGTCATATAAATTCATGTTTTACTCGACGTTCACTGAAATAACAGGTAGATGAGAAAAACATTGTGAGTTCTCTTCAAGCCCACATATTGCAATAAATTGAAACAACTAGAGATACAAGTTTCAGTACCAAAAGTTGAATATTATAACTTTTCAAGAAATAAAAGTAAACTGAAGAATTCAGATATGCTTTTAAGCACCCATTAAATGGCAGATGCTCCACCTAATAAATTGGCGTACCTCACATGTCAATTGATGAAGGAAAAGTATTTTTCTTTTATAATGGTGGCATCCGGGCAAGCTTGCCCGCACCTCGACAAGTAGGCTCAGATGGAAAATGAAGGAAAGGTATGTTTTAACTAATGGAAGGAGCAACTGATACACTCTTGCATGGCTAGGATGAAACAGAGTTTGGATAGTCTAGTCTGTTTATATATAATAAATAGAAATACCTTTTCATGGTGCAACGGATGGTATATTGATGAGTATCTCATAATACAAACTAGAAAACAGCTCCAAAGCATTAATTATCATGATGGAAATTGTGACACAAGTACACTTACTTGCTTTATCTTAGACGTATTTCATCACATAAAACAGGACGCAGATAGAAGAGACTAGATAATTACCTAAAACATGGAAGTTTCGAGAGCCAATAACCCACTGCAAACGCCACTGCATGAAATGTCAGTACAGGACCAATCAATTTTGCACCCTCAGCAGAAAGAATCTGAGCACGGTTGATTGCAAGAGGACTGCCAATACACAGTGAAGTACAAATCATGGCAACGAAAGGCATCACAGGTTGAATAACAGATACTACTGGTTTTGCATAGGTGTTCAGCACTAATCCAAGAGTAATAGGGAGAAGAACGACCTGCAAAGACAGTAAATGAATGACTACGTACACGTAGATGGCTGAGGAACTATGATATAAAAAGCTTTTCACTGTACTGTTTTTAAATACTACAATTACAACTAATTACCAAGCAGCAATTGTGTTAGGACATTTGATACCTGCAATATTGACTTTGACATTGCAACTGCATCAACTGGAACGACTGAGCCAATGAGAAGGCCAGATAAAAGTGGAGTAGCAAGAACTGAAGCAATGGTGCTTGAACTGGTCAAGAGAATACTGAACGCCACGTCACTTTTGCTCAAGAAGCTTGCATAACTTGATAACTGAGCCCCAGCAACACAAGACATCAGGACAAAACCAGCGTAGAACGTCTGAGGCATCCCAAATGCCTGTGCCACAATTATGCCAAGAGTTGGCTTCAGGACATACTGAGCAATGAATCCAACAGATAAGGGCAGAGGTCTGCAACCAACAAGCTCGAAAAGCTTTAATACCAAAATGCTAACTACCTCATCAATGATCAGGTCCATAAAACTAGTAAAATTAGCCTAACCTTTTAATAGCGAGAGCAAAATCATCAATGGAAAGTCTAATGCCAATCGACAACATGATTCCTCCAAGCGCAGGAGCGTACATTTCTTTAGACACCCTGCATTTTCCTCTATCGTTTATACAAAGCAACAATATACAAATGTTTAAGACAGCATAAATTGGTAACTAACAACAACAACAACCAGTATAATCCCATAAATGGGGTCTGGGGAGAGTAGTGTGTACGCAGACCTTACCCCTACCTAGGGTAAAGAAGTTGTTTCCAATAGACCCTCGGCATACTTCCCTCCAAGAACTCCCCACCTTGCTCTTGGGGTGACTCGAACTCACAACCTCTTGGTTGGAAGTGGAGGGTGCTTACCATCAGAGCAACTCAAAGCAAGATTTTAACCCCAGCAAGAGTATATACTAGAAAGAAGTAAAACATGCCCCAGGAAGACAGTAAATTCGATTTCCCCTAAATAAACTTCAGTTTCAGAGTCTGTTACATTATTATTATTAGTTTATGTTATCTTCGTTGCTGATGATACATAGAACTCCATCTTAGAGACTAAGATGTACAAAAACAGAGGAATATACCGTAGGCCATAGTGAAAGTGAAAGGGATTTGCTTCACCTGCAAGATATTAGTACTCCTGTTTATTTTACTCATAAACCCAAAAAAGGTATGCAGAACTAAACTTAAACAATAAATTATAAATGCATCCCCTATACTAACTTATCTAATAGCTAAACTTTGGGAGTGTTCATTCAAGTTTTCAACTGACAGTCCACTAAACCCCTCCGAAAAGAAAAGGTTCAAAAAAGACATCCTATGAAATTATTTTTTAACAAGCAGAAGCAATAACTAAAAAGCACTATAATTTACAGTTAGAGTTCCGCACTGAAATAAAAGGTAAACACAAGTGATCATTACCAAGTGAAAGTGGAAGGTTGAGAAAGAGCAGCAACAGCAGTGAGTGCCACAACAAATGGAAGCAATGCAGACAAAGCTTGTGAATAATCCGCCTTTTCATTTTCGACATCAAAACCCCTCGGAGTTGCACCAAACGACAGTAACGAAAAGTTACCTTCCCGTCTATGCAAACCCACTCGCCCAATTAACGGCGACGAAGTCGAACATGCAACGGCGTTTAACGAGCTCTCACTAAGCCCTTTTACGTTTTTTAGAGCTTGAGAGCTTAAAAATTGGCTCTTGCTATGCAAAATTGAGAAATTATTGAAATTGGAGCTTGAAGAAGAGATTGAATTGGGGGATAAAAGAAAAGGTTTTGGGTATTTAAGGGATAAAGATGGAATTAATGACATTTTGGGGTTAAAGGGGTAGCTTTAGTGCGAGTATGAATGTATCCGATCGCCGGAGAAAATTGGGTTCTTTCCCGGCGAGGGAAAAAAAAGAAATGAGAGGAGGAGCAAAGCCCAGAAGCGATGATTACTGAACTATTTTTGTTTATTGAATAATGAAAAAAGAGAAAAAACTTTATTGTGTAACGCTGATGTAAGTTCTCTTTACAGTTGTAAGTTCAGCAAGCTATTTATACTTGACTGCAAGATTTATAGCTGCGCCCGCGGCGTAGGATATTTCTGCTCCCAAGTATCCACGGGTATTTGCAATGTCGCCCTCTTCTAACTCATATTTACCTGTAAACTCTTCGTTTCTTATTATTTATTTATTTGTGAAATTCTTTATAACGTGGACAATTTTCCGTCATATATGTGTGTGAGAAAGAAGTTACTTCTTTAACCATTGAATTATTTTATGATTTTTATAAATTGACTACAACTAATTAATATTTTGAAGATGAGTTTAAAAAAAAAAGGAAAAATATTCTGTTTTAATTTATATGAACTTATTTGCTTTGTGGTCCGTGTTAAAAAGAATGATTTTTTTCCCTATTTGAAAATAATTTACCTTTATGTAATGATTTATAGCCATATAAGATATATGTGCCTCATTTTACATTACAAGTTCAAAAGTCTTCCCTTTTTTCTTAATGTCGTGCTCACTCAAATAAATTCACATAAATTAAAACGAAGTGAGTACTATTTATGTAAAAAAAGGATAATATATTTGGAAAACAATCTCTAGAGCTGGCTATAGAGCCATAGAATAGACATTGGAATAAAACCTTCCTGGCAAAATAAAAATCATAATTCCGGGTGGTAGACTTTTGCTGGATAAAAGTGTAGAATATTCCTCAGGAAAGTATTGGGGAGAAAAATAGTAATACTAGGAAATGGATCCTCATGAGAAATGAAATGCAAAAAGGCATGGCGGCAATGAAGGTGTCAGAAATGAGGTCAGAAAAATCCAAGTGTGAACCACAGTCCAGTAATGTGATATTTCTAGATAGATAGCTCCGTCCACAAAAAGCCACAAAAGAAGAAATAGAGAAAAGGCAAAGTAACAGATGAAATTTGCCGTGTGTTGGTTCCTTCCAGAACCTTCCGAACACATGTTGACGTTGCTCCTACAAGTGCAACTACATGCAACTTTGCTAACACCACATGTTAAGTGGTCTGTAATTATGTAACTCTGCTTCTACATAATTGTTATTTTCTCTGTTTCAACTTAGCTGACATATTTTTATTATTAGTTCGTTTTAAAAAAAAATATATTTATATAATTAGAAATAATTTAACTTTAAATTTTTTATTTTATTCATTTTACTCTTAATAAGATGCTTTTAACCACACAAATATCATGACCCCAAAAATTTGTTGCTCCTAAACGCACACGTAAGTATACAGGTCGACGTAATATAGGATAGTAAGTCCAGATAACGTAACCACAGGACTTGTGATTAACTATCAACTAATTTTGTAACGACCCGATCGGTTCTTTTGAAAATTTAAGTTCCGTTTGGTGGCATAAGACCTTGAGTAGCTTCACATTTTGTGATTCGAACTGTGTGCATGGTTGGATTCAGTTACCGAATTATTCGGAGTCGAATTGGAAGAATGATACTAGTTTTGGAAGCTTAAGCAGTGAGTATTTGACCTGAAATTGATTTTTTGTGTAAACGGCTCCGAAATGAGATATGGATGATGTCAGCAGCTTCGTATGGTGATTTTGGGCTTAGGAGCGCGTCCAGAATGTGTTTTGGAGGTCCGTAGTAGATTTAGACTTAAATTTGGCGAAAGTTGGATTTTTAGCGACTTCGGTCGGTAGTGAAAATTTTGATATCGGGCCCGTAATGGAATTCCAGAAGTGGATGTAGGTTCGTAGTGTCATTTGCGACCTGTGTGTGAAATTTGAAGTCATTCAGACTAGGTTTGATATGTTTCGGTGTCGTTCGTAGAATTTGAAAAATTCAAAGTTCCTTAGGCTTGAATCCATGCTCAAATCATGTTTTTGATTTTGTTCGAGGTGGTTTTAAGGCTTGACTAAGTTCGTATGGAGTTATAGGATTGTTTGGTATGTTTGGTCGAGGATCCAAGGGCCTCGGGTGTGTTAGGGGTGGTTAACGGATTGGTTTTTGGAAATTTGGAGTTGCTGATCTGCTGGTGTTTGGACTTCTAGTGTTTTTTTGCACCTGCGGATAGGCAACCGCATATGCGAGAGTCGCAGGTGTATTGGTAAAAAAGAGCTTCACACGTGTAGTAATTCTTGATTATTCAGCAATCTATGTGGAGCAATGAAAACACGACAACTAGACAGGACTCTATGAAGAGGTACGAAGAAAAGAGGCATGGCACAACATACCCACGAGGTAATTAGCTACGGGAATCTCAACCTGATTAAGAAGATGAAGAGACACAGTCAGAATGAATCCGGGCGGAATAAAGGGCAGATTCGAAGATCTACAAATGAGCCACACGTTACACAACCTTCACGCAACAGTTACGGTTACTCATTGTAACGTTACATTAATGCCATAATTAGTCATTAATGCGCAATCACTGAAAATAGTAGACGTTATATTAAGAAATTTCCTATATAAGGGAAGAAAATGTAACTTGTAAGACACATTCGAACCACTATTGTAATACATTTACCTTTCGTGCATCCTTTTACATATTTACTTACAATTATTAGTTCTACATTGGTCATCAGAAACCCGTGTTCTTCCCAAAAACAGCTCTGGTCAAAGGATCTAATTCTTTGGTTAAACAAATTGGTTCCGTTACTGGGAATCTGATAATCTCTGTGTACTTTCAAACAATATCCTCTGAACTATGTCGAACCCCAACGACAATAACCAACAAAGGGATGGAACTCCATCACCTTTAGGAACCCCACGAGGTTCAAGGGAGCAATCCCTAGAAAGATTCAACAACAATAACAATGGTAATGATCAAACAAGAGAACAAGATCAGGTGAAGCAAATGATTGCAGAATATGTGAGCCAAGCTTTGCAAGAATTTGCGAGGGGGTTACCGGCCGCATCACCTACACCAGCCCCTAACAACACCATAACCATGGAAAATCCTTAGTCCGGGTTAGCAAACTCAGGAAGTGGGAGTACTCCTAATGAATCCCTCGAAGCAACACCAGGTACGTCTAATAATCCAGAATTACATTCTTTATTACTAACCTTGCAGAAACAGGTGAAGGAACAAAACGATCGAATCCAACAAATTCCTGGTGTACCACCTGTCATCAAAGGCATCGATGTTGATAGATATTCTCAACAACCTTGGAAGCCGAGCGCATCACCTTTGCCAATTCCCAAAAAGTTCAAGATGCCTGACATACCTAAGTATGATGGGACAACTGACCCACGCGACCATGTAACTGATTTTACCACCAGTGTGAAAGGCAATGACTTGACAAAAAAATAAATTGAGTCAGTTCTGGTCAAGAAGTTTGGAGAAAAACTTACCAAAGGAGCGTTAACCTGGTATTCTCTTCTCCCTGAAAACTCTATTGACTCTTTTGCTGAGCTTGCAGATTCTTTTATAAAAGCGCATTTCGGTGCGCAAAAAGTCGAAAAAAGAATGGAGGACATATTTAAAATCAAACAAGGAGACACAAAGTTGCTCCGTGAGTTTGTGGACAGATTTCAGTGAGAAAGAATGTTGTTACCAAGGGTGCCTGACAATTGGGAAGCCACTGTATTTGCAAGTAATTTAAATGACAAAAGCTCAGAAGCCACGAGAAGACTCAAGGAAAGCTTGAGAGAATTCCCAGCTACGAAATGGAATGTCGTTTATAACAGGTACAACACCAAGCTTCCTATAGAAGAAGATACCATTGCTCGTTCAAAAGATGAAGGTCGTATCAGTTCCAGACGTTCCGAATCAGAAAGGAGATTAGGTAAAAATAGGTACGACCCTTATATGGGACCTTCGGGACGAGAAACTCGTCCCAGTTTCGAAAACACTCGGTCAGAATATAGACCATCAAATAGAGATACAAGCTCATCCTCATCAAGGTCTGGAAAGGATCGGGATGAACGAAACAAAGGTAATACAAGAATTGGATACCAAACCTTCAATGTAAGTACTTGTGAACTAATTTAAGTATTGAGAAATATAGGTGATAAGGTTCGATGGCCCAAAGAAATGAGGTCGAACCAAACAAAAGGAACCCAGAATTTTGGTGTTAATTCCATAATGATCATGGACACAGAATGACAAATTGCAGATTTTTGCAAGGTGAGGTAGAACAATTATTGAAACAGGGCTACCTAACAGAACTGTTTAGTGAAAAAGGTAAGCAGACATACATGAAGAACATGCAGGAGCCCCCAAAACCACCATCTCCAAAATGAACAGTCAACGTGATACACGGAGGTGAAGATGTGAACGAAGTGGTCTGTAAAAGAACTACAAAGTTCACAATTACACACGGGAAGCGGATTCGTGAAGATTTGGAAGTAGACAATATATCCTTCAATGATGCAGATATCAACGGATTAATGCTTCCTCACAATAACGCTCTGTTAATATCCTTACTTATACATGATACTAACGTAAAAAGAGTGTTTATTGATCCAGGAAGTTCAGTCAACATCATTTTGCTAAGAGTTGTGGAAGAAATGCTACCGGGGAATCAAGTAATCCCAAAAGCACTAGCCATTCAGGGTTTGATAACTCTACAGTTATAACGAAAGGGGAAATTGAACTTAACACTTATGCTGAGAGAGTAATCAAAAGTACCAGGTTCAAAGTCATCGATACTGACATGGCCTATAACGTAATCATGGGGAGACCATGGATCCACGACATGAAAGAAATACCATACACCTTGCATCAGGTAATTAAATTCCCTTCCGAATGGGGAATTCAACATATTAGAGGTGATCGGCAAACTTCGAGGAATATAAATTCCGTGGTACATTACAACAAAAAAGTAGAAGCGGAAGAATCAAAAGATAGGGAAATCTCCCAAACAGAATACATTGCCAAAACAGGTATGGAAGAAATTATTTCCCAAATAGGTATGGAAGAAACTATTTCCCAAACAGGTACGGAAGAAGATAGTAACGAGAAGGTGAACCAAGTCACCACAGAAGATGTATCAAATCATACAGATGTAGATTCCAGACCTGATGTCACAGGAACCAGAGGAAGACGAACACATCAAAACAACCATGGAAGAGCTCGAAGTTGTTCCATTGTTCGAACAAAAGCCTGAACAGAAAGTTCACATAGGCACGAAACTGATCCCCAGTCGAAGAGAAGAAAATAAAGCAAGGACCATTCAAGAACCAAGTGATTGACGAAGAGGGGGACTTACTGTTACAAAGTCATGCCTTTTGGCCTGAAAAATGCTGTCGCCACGTATCAGAGGCTAGTAACCAAGATGTTCTACCAACATCTGGGAAAGACAATGGAGGTTTACATCGATGACATGCTGGTAAAATCAACACATGCGGAAGATCATTTCCAGCATCTTTCTATTACCTTTGAAATTTTACGCAGGTATAATATGAAATTGAATCCAGAAAAATGGGCCTTTGGCGTAGAATCATGTAAGTTTTCGAGTTTCCTTGTATCAAATAGAGGAATAGAGGTAAATCCTGCTCAAATTAAAGCTATAGAGGAAATACCCGATATACTTACAAACAAAAAAGAAGTTCAAAGACTAACAGGCAGAATTGCAGCCTTAGGAAGATTTATTTCCAGGTCTTCGGAGAAGAGTTTTAAATTCTTTTCAGTTCTTAAAAAGTAGAATCAGTTCGAATGGACTGAGGAATGTCAGCAGGCTCTCAAATATCAGAAGGCTTATCTATCAAAACCCTTGTTGCTATCAAATCCAAAAGAGGGGGAAAGGCTGTATATCTATCTTGCCTTGCAGAAATTGCCGTAAGTGCAGTACTGGTAAGGGAAGACACATGTAAACAATCTCCAATTTATTATGTAAGCAAGACTTTATTAGATGCTGAAACTAGATACCCTCATCTAGAAAAATTAGCCTTGGCTCTAATCATGGCACCTAGAAAATTAAGACCATATTGTCAATGTTATCCAATCACTGTTGTGACTTCATATCCATTGAGAAATATTCTACATAAACAGGAATTATCAGGAAGGTTAGCTAAATAGGCTATAGAATTAAGCGAGCATGACATTATGTATCAGCCTAGGACTGCAATAAAGTCTCAAATTCTAGTTGATTTCGTCGTTGATTTTAATAATAACATCGTCCCTGAAGTAGAAAAAGAGTTACTACTTTTTAATGGGGCTAATCAGGGTATATGGACCCTATTTACTTACGACTCTTCTAATGTAAAAGGAGCCAACCTAGGCATAGTCCTAATATCACCCACGTGTGAAAAGACAAGGCAAGCTATTAAATGTTATCCCATAACTAACAATGAAGCAGAGTACGAAGCTGTCATTGCAGGACTTGAACTAGCACGAGAACTCTCAATTGAGCAGATCGTGATCAAAAGCGACTCTCAGCTGGTAGTAAACCAGATGCAGGGGACTTATATTGCTCGGGAGACTCGGATGCAACAGTATCTGGAAAAGGCACGAGATCTCCTAAGGCAGTTCAAAACATGGAAGGTTATACAAATACCTAGAGAGGAGAATGCAGAAGCGGATGCATTAGCTAACTTCGCAGCAGTTACAGAAGTAACAAATAAAGACAATACAATTGTCGTTCACCTGTTTTGTTCAATAATCGACCAGGATAAGAATGAGGTAACATTTAACTATTTAACCTAGGATTGGAGGGACGAAATTTTAATTTTTTTGCATAATGGCACCGTACCTGAAGAAAAAAAATCAGCTCAAGCACTTCGCCGAAAAGCTGCACGGTATTGCCTCATTCGCAATTCTTTATATCGTAAAATATTCGGAGGTCCCTTAGCAAAATGCCTCGGACCTAATCAAACGGAGTTTGTGATGAGGGATGTCCACGAAGGACACTGTGGAAATCATGCAGGGTCGAGATCCTTAGTCAAAAACCTAATCAGAGCAGGGTACTATTGGCCAAGATGGAAGAAGTGGCTGAAAGCTTCATAGCTAAATGCGACAAATGCCAACGATTTGCTAACAACATGCATCGACCAACAGAACTATTGCACCCAGTGATATCGCCATGGCCGTTCATGAAATGGGGGATGGACATAGTAGGACCCCTTCCCTCAGATAAAGGAAAGGTACGATTCTTACTCGTGTTAACTGACTATTTCACAAAATGGGTGGAGGCAGAAGCTTTCAAACAGGTGCGAGAAAAAGAAGTGAAAAGCTTCATATAGCAAAACATAATATCCCGCTTTGGAATACCAAAGGAGATTGTATGTGATAATGGCCCTGTTGAACCAAGTCACTGCATGATTTTGAACAAATGTCTACCCAGTTGAACCAAGTCCATCAAGGAAAACATACTCGAACAGACCCATTGGCACAAGAAGTGACACATGCACAGGAGATAAACATGATCTGTGAATTATCCATAAACTAAGAGGTTGTCTCCTAATGCGAAAAGGTTGCAAATTGATAAGAGGTTAGAGTTTGAGTTCAGCAAGGACATAAATAATCGAGGAAGTTGAGATAAACACAAACTCTTCCACCAAGGAAGAGTTGCAATAGAATTGAACAACATATCTCAACAACTGACTCTATAAAGTGTTGGAGCATTCTTGCTGAAGATTTTACGCACAAATACAGAAGTGAAACAAGAATTGAAAGAAAAATTCCCAGAGCTATTTTGCAAGCAGAATCCTTGTGCGACACAAAAGCTACTTACCATCTAGAAGAACCCGTTCCATCTGTTTGTCTTTCGAGTCTAGTTGGTTATAATAGTTGATTTAGTATTGTATCTTTCAGCTTTATTAGAAGCAATTGCAATAGGTACACATTGTTCAAGTTAGAGTTAACTTGAAGTTTGTCGCAATTAGCTAGAGGCTAGTTTGATACAAAGGGATTAGAGTTAGTCCTTAGGTTTTCAAAAGAGTTTATTTTGTAAATGTTGTTTGGCTCATTGTCATAGTGAAGAGTTTGGGAAAATCCTACTGGGAAGTAGGTCGTGGTTTTTTCACCTTTTGAGCCAGGTGTTTTCCACGTAAAATTGCTGTGTTCTTTAATTCTGCTATTACTTTTCCGCAAACAGTAGAAGTTGGAACACCAAAAAGAACCAGGTTCTTCTGTAAAGACTGCACTCGAAAATTGGACACCACATAAATTACCCCTCCCCCCCCCCCTCTTGTGTGGTATTGAAGTATAAAACATTAATTGGTATCAGAGCAGGTTATCCTTAAAAAGGCTAACACGTTGGAAAAGATCAAAATGAGTGCACCACCTGGAAACTGGAAGGGTCAATCAACTGTAAGGCCACCACTCTTCAATGTCCAGTACTACTCCTGGTGGAAGAACAGGATGAAGGACCACCTGATTGGAGAAGACTATGAACTCTGGGACATAGTCACTGATGGTTCTCTAGCCACCATGAAGAAGACTTCTGAAGGTGTAGATGTACAAAAAACTAGAGCTGATTGTACTGCTGAGGATATGAAGAAATGGGAGAAGAATGCTAAGACCAAAAAGTGGCTAGTATGTGGACTAGGTCCGGACGAGTACATCAGGATCCAAAGTTGTACCACTGCCAAAGAAATCTGGGATACCTTGCAAGTAGCCCATGAAGGAACACCTCAAGTGAAAAGATCAAGAGGTACTCTACTATACTCTCAGTATGAAAACTTCACTATGAAAGAAGGAGAGACAATCCAAGAGATGTACACAAGGTTCACAACTTTGACAAATGAACTTAAGTCTCTTGGTGGAGTCATTCTTGAAGAGGACAGGGTGGAGAAGATCCTGACAAGGGTCTTGCCAATTTCCTGGGAAAGTAAGATCACTGTCATCCAGGAATCCAAAAATATGGAAACCTTCAGATTGGACGAGCTAATTGAAAACCTTACTGCTTATGAACTCATAAGACAGACAATGAAAATGGATGCTCCAAAGAAGGAGAGAGGTATAGCACTGAGGATCACTGAGGGAGAAGATCTGGAGGAAGATGTGATAGTCATGATTACCAAAGAATTCAGAAACTTCCTCATAAGGAAGAAGGACATCTCTAGAGAAGGAAACTACAACAAAGCAAAAGCTCCAGAAAGGCCAACCAACGAGGGATGCTACAAGTGTGGAAGACTGACCACCTTATCAAGAAATGTCCTCAATGGGAAGTGGAATGGAAAAAGGAAACATATGAAAGAAGGAACAGGAAGAAGGAACTGGTCCAACCCNAGAAGATGGTGAGAATGAAGATCAGGCGCTCATGGCAATTGGAGAATCTGATGAGGAATCATATGAAGAACCAGAGGTAAGTATCTCTCATCTTAAAAACAAAATAAAGTTCCTATCTAAGAAAAAACTCTCTGAGTTGCTACTTGATTTCATGGATGATTCCGAAGAAACAACCAAAGAGAAAGAACAACTCTCTAAATAATGTGAAATGCTAAAAGCAAAATGCATGAACCTGGAAATCAGAGTAAGTGAATCTAAAAAGAAAATCACTGTCTTGTTGAACCAGATTTATTCTAGAACTAAAATCTGAAAACTTAAAACTAAAGCTAGGATCCAGTAAAAAGGTTATTGATCATTCTCATATCATGTTAGAAGAAAATGTGGGAAAACTAAAAGATAATATGTATGCCAAGGATGAACAGATAAGGACACTTAAAGAAGAACTTGGTAAAGTCAAACATGAGTTAAATCGAACTTGTAAATGGAATAAATCCTTTGATGCCTTGACATGGCTTCAAGAGAATCATAGTAGCAACCGGAGAGGGCTTGGCTTTGGGAGTCAATTGCCCAAGTGGGATCCCAAAAGCAAGTATCTCACTCTCTTTGAGAATAAAATATGCACCCACTGTGGTAAGACTGGCCACTACAAAATTGAGTGTATTGCAAAACAGCAGGCCAGTCGAAGAAATGAGAGTTTTGTTAAAAAGAAAAACTGGCTACCAAATTGGGCCAGAAAAAACTTGATTCATCCATTATCTCATAGAAAAGGACCCAAACTAGTTTGGGTTCTTAGAACTAACCCCTGATTTCGTTTGTAGGTTCAAGTGAGAGGAAGCAGCCAAATTTGGTATTTGGACAGTGGCTGCTCAAAACATATGACAGGGAACAAGGAACAGTTCCTTTCACTTGAAAACCTCAAAGGAGGAAATGTCTCCTTTGGAAATGGAAAGAAAGGTGAAATTATAGGGGTTGGTAAGGTAGGTAAGGATGACACACGTTCCATTGAACATGTGTACTTGATAGATGGCTTAAAATATATCCTGATTAGTGTGTCACAATTGTGTGACAGAGGTAACCTTGTTGCTTTTACTTCCACAAAATGTTTTGTGATCAACCTGCTTACTGACAAGATTGTTTTGCAGGGAAAAATAATGAATAACATCTATGTCATAAACTTGCCACACTATCTGAAAATGAACTCACTTGCTTAAGTGTGTTGGACAGTGATCCCCTCCTTTGGCACAAAAGACTTGGTCACGCGAGTCTGAATCAGCTTAACAAATTAGTCTCTAAGGACTTAGTGGTAGGGCTTCCTAACATTAAGTTCAAGGAAGACAAAGTTTGTGAGGCATGTGCAAGGGGGAAGCAGGTAAGATCCTCATTCAAAAGTAAGAAAATGGTCAGTACCACCAGGACGTTGGAACTGGTTCATATGGACCTATGTGGTCCTATGAGAACTCTGAGCAGAGGTGGTAAGAAATATGTAATGGTGCTAGTTGATGACTATTCAAGGTTCACTTGGACCTTATTTCTGACATCTAAAGATGAAGCTTTTGATATGTTCACTTCATTTGTCAGAAAAACTCAAAATCAGTTAGGAAATCAACTAGCATCCATAAGATCTGATCATGGTACCGAATTTGAGAATGCAAAGTTTGCTGAGCTCTGTGATGAACATGGTATCAATCACAACGTTTCTGCCCCTAGAACCCCACAGCAAAATGGGTTGTTGAAAGAAAGAATAGAACTCTTGAAGACATGGCAAGAACCATGCTTCTTTCTTGCAAACTACCCTACAACTTCTGGGCAGAAGCAATAAACACTTCATGCTACATAATAAATAGATGCATGACCAGGCCACTGGTAGAGAAAACTCCTTATGAATTACTTAAAGGGAGAAAGCCCAACATATCCCACTTTAGGGCTTTCGGATGCAAGTGCTTTGTGCACAATAATGGAAAAGATTCCCTAGGTAAATTTGATCCCAGAAGTGATGAGGGAGTATTCTTGGGATATTCATCACATCGCAAAGCTCATAAAGTGTATAATAAAAGAAATATGTGTGTAGAAGAGAGTGTGCATGTTGGCTTTGATGAAACTAACATTCTTTCTGAGAGACAGGAACTAGAAGATGAGGAGCTTGGACTGGTGAAGAGCAGTGAGAAAATTGAAGCAAATATGAAAGATGGAACAGGTGATGGACCAGGTCCAACTACCCTAAGCAACATGACAGGTGGAACTCTACATGTGAACCTTGGCCCTGATCCTATTCCACAACAACGAGACACCATGAAACTATCTAGAAGTGAACATTTGGTGCTCAAACCACACAGATATCAGAGTTATCACCCTCTTGAGAACATCATAATAGATTTGACATCTAGAATCAAAACAAGATCCTCCTTGAAAAATCTGTGTGCGTTTGATGCCTTTCTATCCATGATTGAACCAAAGAAAATTGGTGAAGCCCTACAAGATGCTGACTGGGTAAATGCCATGCAATAAGAGCTGAATCAATTTGAAAGAAGTCAAGTATGGAACTTGGTACCCAGACCACTAGATAGATCAATGGTTGGCACACAATGGGTCTTCAGGAACAATCTCGATGAGGGTGGAACTGTTACAAGAAACAAGGCTAGACTGGTTGTCCAAGGATATAGTCAAGAAGAGGGAATTGACTATGATGAGACCTTTTCCCATGTGGCAAGACTGGAGGCAATCAGACTTCTTATAGCATTTGCTGCACACATGGATCACTCTCCATCATATGGATGTTAAGAGTGCCTTCCTCAATGGCTATCTGAAGGAAGATGTATTTGTCAAACAACCTCCAGGTTTTGAAATCAAGGAGTCACCTGACCATGTATAAAAACTTGACAAGGCTCTTTATGGTCTCAAACAAGTACCTAGAGAATGGTACGAGTGACTATCAAAATTCCTGCTAGAACATGGGTACAAATGAGGCAAAATTGACAGTACCTTGTTCTTAAAGGAAAAAGGTAAGGATCTCGTCATTGTGAAAATATACGTGGATGATATCATATTTGGGGCAACCTCTAAAAAATTGAGTAAGGAATTTGCTATACTTATGAGGAGTAAGTTTGAGATGAGTATGATGGGTGAGTTAAACTTCTTCTTAGGCTTGCAAATTAAGCAAAACTCAAATGGAACAATGATCCATCAACAAAAGTATGTGAAAGAATTTCTCAAGAAATTTAAAATGGAAGACTCAAAGGAAATAGACACCCCCATAGCCACAACCACAAAATTACATGTGGATGAACCTGGTTCATCCGTTGATCAGAAGCTATACAGAGGGATGATTGGGTCTCTATTATATCTCACTGCCAGCAGACCTGATATTGTGTTCAGTGTAGGACTGTGTGCTAGGTTTCAGGCAAATCCAAAGGAGTCCCACCTAACTGCAGTGAAGAGAATTTTGAGATATCTAAAAGGCACTACTGATTTATGCCTTTGGTATCCTAAAGGTAGTAATTTCGACCTTGTAGGATATGCTGATGCTGATTATGCAGGTTTCCTGGTTGACTGGAAAAGTACTTTAGGCATGGATCACTTTTTGGGCTCCTGCCTTGTGTCTTGGGCCACCAAGAAACAAAACTCAGTAGCCTTGTCTACTGCTGAGGCTGAATATGTGGTTTCAGCCTCATGCTGTGCTCAGTTGTTATGGATCAAGCAACAACTCATGGATTTTGGTATAGATGTTGGATGCATTCCTATTTTCTGTGACAACACTAGTGCAATTAGTATGACAAAGAACCCGGTTCATCATAAAAGAACCAAACACATAGATGTTAGACACCACTTCCTTAGGGATAACTATGAAAAGGGAATGATCTTAATTGAATTTTATGCTACTGACAAGCAAATTGCAGATATATTTACTAAAGCACTGAGTAGGGAGCATTTTGAGAGAATTCGGCTTGAATTAGGGATGATTAAGATCACCTAATTGAAAAACAAAAATGAAATAAAAAAAATAAAATAAAATAATTCTTGGCTAGAAACACTAAATAGATAATTAACCAGACTAATCATTGCTCAGTAACAAGACTTTATTGTCATACTCTCTTGCCATGTATTAATATGATTCCCTGGTTACTAATGATGTTTTTCTATCTTTGTAACTAAGGAAAATTAAAGATTTTAACACGATGAACCTGGTTCATCGCTGCTGGTTCATCTGACTGACAATGTACGTGCTCATCTCCATACACTTATTGAAATAATTATAGTCACACCTGAGCAGGACTCTATCTATATTTAGTTCAATTCAAATTCTCAGTATTTATCCTAAAATGAACCAGTTTCAAGGAGTCCCATCATATCTTAATTCGCCTAGATTTAGGGGTTAATAACCGTCTAATCAATGACACTCCTACATCGATTAGACTCCCACTTGATTAAATATTCTGCCCGTTGTACACTTAATAACCACATCGTTAACAGGACATCATTACCTCCCCTATTCATAACATAACCGTCGAACCAAGTTCATCTTCCATCTCATATCAAAAAAAAAAACTGATCACTGTTCATCTCTCCCTAAATGCTCATAAAAATGTCTTCACAACCAGTTGTTTCATCTTTCTTCTCCGCCCATGATTATGAGGACGGTGATTCTAGTACTAATTCTCCATCATTATACAGTTCACATTCTCCAGCAAGATCTTCAACCCCCCAAAACCCTCCAGTTCTTGAGCCTACTCCTGAAACTACACCTACCCCTACTCCAGCCCCTAGGGCACGTAGAGTGAAAATGTTGGCCAGGAAATCAGTGGCTTCTGGCTCTCGTGCAAGATTCTTGGAGGAAATTCTTAAAGCTAGCGAGGCCTATGATTCTGAATCCTCAAGTGAATCCTTCAAGTCTGCTAATGAGGATGAAGCACCTGTTTCATCTAGTTCTGAGCAAGGTAATCTAGAAATTGAATCTGGAATTGCTACTACTGAAAACAAGTTTGTTTTGGTTGGGTCAATTGTTGATGTAGAAGCGCCGCATAGGCAGAGAAAACTTGGGAAAAATAAAATTCTTGAGAGAGAGGGAGAATGAGGCTCTGTAAGGGTATCTGGGGAGGACTGTGCCACGTTGGCTATTTGTGGCCCCGCTCCTGTGTTGATGAAGGAGTCACAGATTTAGGGGGAAGTGTTGTTGGGGAAGCAGCAGCAGGTCTAGAGAGCCTACAAAAATCAGCAGATGAACCTGGTTAATCTATTGAGGAGACACTGGCTGAAATGCTAAGAAAGCTGGGGGAGTCCTACAATCCCAAAAGGAAAAGAACTTCAAAATCAAAGAAGGTTACTACCCCAGTTCCACCAAAGAAAAGAAAAGTTTCTATAACTGCTAATTCTCCTGCCCCAAAGGTTCGTGCTACAAGAAGTGATGTTCGACAAGGGGAAGAAGAGTTGGAAAGGGCTCTGAGAGAGAGAGCAAGAAAAAGAAGGCTGCCAAGGGAAAGGCAAAGACTGGAGAGCCTATTGAGGCTGTTACTATTGATGATGATGCGATGAACCTGGTCCATCCTGAGGAGCAGCCTGCTCCAGTTGTGGTAGAGGCACCTAAACCCAAGAAGGCTAAGGCTTCTTCTAAGAAGTCAGCTTCTGTGTCTGCCACACCCTCAACCACAACAAAAAGGACTAGGTCTAAGGTCAAGAAAGTGAAGGTTGTTGAAGAAGAAGAAGAATGGAGTGGAGGAGAGGAGGAGGTGTCTGGTGAGTAATCTGACATATTCACCATGTTTGGCAAGCATACTATTCTTAAGGGAAAGATGATGAGAGATCTTGAGGAATTAGGGATGATCTTCCTGATGAATGCTCTGGAGGTGCAAGGGTGGAAGGACATGGTTCTTCACCTTGAAGGCAGGCTGGCAAGGAATGAGTTGGTGGAGTTTATGACCAACGCAATTATCAAGGATGGCAGGGTAACTTCCACAGTTAAAGGGGTTCAGATCATGTTTGATGCGAAGGAGCTGGGAGAGATTATGCAAATCCCTGCTGAGGGCTACGAGGAACACAAGGCAAAGATGGCCTAGTCTCTATGGGATGTCCTCTGCTCTGAATATTACAAGATTGTTTTGTGAAAATCAGAAGGAACCAGAGCCCAGGCCAATGTATAAGAGTGAAATGAAGCCCCACCACAAGTTGTTCTTCGAGTTTGTGATCAAGTTCCTGCTACCAAGAGAAGAGCGTAGGCACATTGCCAGCTACATGGACTTAACGCTTATGGAATGCTTGTATAGGGGTAAGCAGATAAATTGGTCGGCTTTCATCATCCAGCTCTTGGACAGAGTTGTGAATAGGCCAAGGCACATGCCATACCATATGGATTTATTCTAACTGTTGTGCTGCCCATTTCGAGGTTCCTGTGAAGAAAGCTGAGATGGCTACTGCTAAGGATTTCTTTGGGAAGAATACTTTGCTGACTTATGACTACAATGTAAATGTTCCGGAGGATGAACCTGGTTCATCTAGGAAGCAGCCTATTAATAGCAAAGTAAGGTCTTTGGTGCAGGAAGGTGAGATAAAAGATGCTGAGATCCTTCGATTGAAATCTCGCCTTATTGAGGTTGAAGCTGAGAGGGATGCTCTCAGAGTTGAATTAGCCAAAGAGAAGGAGAAGAATGAAGGTGTTCTTCAACAAATGCTTTCTCTACTTCAAGCCAAAACTCAAACCTCATCTGCCCCTTCCCAGCCTTAGGAGTCCAGTGCCACCATAAACCCCTCTCAATGCCAAGTTCGGGATTTGTTTTGTTTCTGTTTTTTTGTCTTCTTGCTCATGGTTGTGACTGTTTTAGTTCTTTTTGTGTATGGTCTTTGGTTTCTATCTAATCAATGAATTTTGACTTTGTTAGTTATTGACTTTGTCTCAGTTTCTTATATAGCTTACATTTTATTGGTTTCTTTTGATGATTAATCATGTTTGCACCTGCAGTTGCCTCAATGGCCATGAGTGATTGTTAACAACTCTGGTAAGTTTATCTTTTTTCAACTTTTCGATGATGCCAAAAGGGGGAAGATATGTGATTTTCAAAATTCAAATAGTTATGATATTTATAACCTAATGAACCTGGTCTCTCTATGATAAATGCTTAAAACCATACAAAGTGTTTGAAGTTTATACAGGGTTAATCACATAGTTTGTCATCATCAAAAAGGGGGAATTTTTTTAACCAAGTCACTGCATGGTTTTGAAGATTGACAAATGTCTACCTAGTTGAACCAGGTCCATCAGGGCAAACATACTCGAATAGACCCATTGGCACAAGAAGTGACACATGCACAGGAGATAAACATGATCTGTGAATTATCTATAAACTAAGAGGTTGTCTACTAATGCGAAAAGGTTGCAAATTGATAAGAGGTTAGAGTTCGAGTTCAACAAGGACATAAATAATCGAGGAAGTTGAGATAAACACAAACTCTTCCACCAAGGAAGAGTTGCATTAGAATTGAACAACATATCTCAACGACTGACTATATAAAGTGCTGAAGCATTCTTGCTGAAGATTTTACGCACAAATACAGAAGTGAAACAAGAATTGAAAGAAAAATTCCCAGAGCTATTTTGCAAGCAGAATCCCTGTGCGACACAAAATCTACTTACCATCTAGAAGAACCAGTTCCATCTGTTTGTCTTTCGAGTCTAGTTGGTTGTAGTAGGTGATTTAATATTGTATCTTTCAGCTTTATTAGAAGCAATTGTAATAGGTAAATATTGTTCAAGTTAGAGTTAACTTGAAGCTTGTCGCAATTAGCTAGAGGCTAGTTTGCCACAAAGGGAGTTAGTCCTTAGGTTTACAAAAGAGTTTATTTTGTAAATGCTGTTTGGCTCATTGTCACAGTGAAGAGTTGGAGAAAATCCTACTGGGAAGTAGGTCGTGGTTTTTTCACCTTTTGAGCCAGGTGTTTTTCACGTAAAATTGTTGTGTTCTTTAATTCTGCTATTACTTTTTTGCAAACAGTAGAAGTTGGAACACCAAGAAGAACCAGGTTCTTCTGTAAAGACAACACTCAAAAATTGGACACCACACAAATTATCCCCCCTCTTGTGTGGTATTGAAGTATAAAACATCAGACCCACAATTCATAGGCTCTCAATCATAGAATTCTTCGAAAGTTGGCAAATCAAGCGAATCACTTCATCACCATATCACCCCGTGGCTAATGGGCAAGCTGAATCGACAAACAAAGTCATCGTCAAAAACCTAAAGAAATGGTTGGAGAAAGCCAAGGGAAATTAGCCTGATGAATTACCGGCAGTGCTATGGGCTTACAAAACGACTTCAAAAACAGCTACAGGAGAAACTCCATTCGCGTTTGTTTATGGCTCAGAAGCTTTAATACCGGTAGAGATTGTCGAACCAAGCATAAGGTTTACAACAGCCACGGAGAATGCAAACAACGACGAGTTAAGGATCAATCTGGACTTGCTCGAGCAAAGAAGAGAAGTTGCGCTAATACGTATGGCAACTCAAAAATACATCATAGAAGGATATTACAACCGAAAAGCTCACCTCAGATATTTCAAAATTGGGGATTTTTTTCTCAAAAAAGTCTTCCAGTCAACAAAAGAAGCTGGTGCGAGAAAGCTGAATCCAAATTGGGAAGGACCCTACAAAGTACGAGGCATTGCAGGGAAATGCGCTTATGAGTTGGAAGCCATGGATGGCAGGATCTTACTAACCAGTTGGAATGCCATCCACTTAAAGAAGTATTACTTCTAAGGAAAAGGAATACCCCTGGTCAGGTATCACTACGTTCGATTTTACATTTGTACAGTTAAAATTTTACTAACCGTTTTAGATGAAAGGAAAAAATCTAACCCATCACCAGTTGATGATATTAGACCTGCAAAGACGCGAGGAAGTAACTGAATTCCCGGTCTAGGGTTACACTTTCTGATGGACGTTTTAAAGGGTTAAGTAGTCATCATCTAAAAACTATATACCTTCGAGTCCTGTATGTTTTTTCTTTTCAGGAAAAGGACCACAAGGAAGGATTAGTCAAGTGCTCGAGATTTCATTCTTCAAAGCTCAAACACTTGGGGGACTATACAGTATGGAAGGCAAAGACGAAGCGTAGAAGACTATCAAAAAGTCAAAGCTCGAGCCTGAAGATCCATCATCCCAACAAGTCAAGTGATACGAGCAGAATCAAAAGAGCCAAAGACTTAAGACACAAAGTCTGATTCAAAAAACCTTCGAACATGTTCGTAGATATAAATGAATGTTCAGGTTAAAAGGAAAAATATTAGTTACGAGGGAGAAATGCATATCTTTATACTCATTCGGAAAACTGTTGTAACTAAAAACAGTTATGGATAGAGATCATCATCCTTGTACTTATTCAGAAAACTGTTGTAACCAAAAACAGTTATGAAATCTTTGTACTCATACAAAAAACTATTATCAATAAAAACAGTTACGGATGAAAAATCATTATCCTTGTATCTATTCAAAAAACTGTTGTCAACAAAAAACAGTTACGAATGAAAAAGCATCACCCACGTATTTATTAAAAATTATTGTCAATAAAAACAGTTACGGGTAAAAACCCATACCTTTATAAAAACTGTTACAAACAAAAAACAGTTACGAATGAAAAAGCATCACCCACGTATTTATTAAAAATTATTGTCAATAAAAACAGTTACGGGTAAAAACCCATACCTTTATAAAAACTGTTACAAACAAAAAACAGTTATTCCATTGTTTTAACTCGAAAAAACTGTAACACAAGAAAAACAGTTACGAAATACAAATTTATATCAAACATGTTAAAAGAAAACAGTTGCAACATGAGTTTTAGACAATACGCAACCACATGTGAAATGTAATGAACGTTCAAAACAAAAACTTTCTTTAAAAACATTGTTAAAAAGAAACATGTGAAAAATTCCTATCTCTCTATTGCATCTTTACACAATTATGAAGTTGAGACGTCTTCTTCATTAAGTGTTGATAAAAAAGGGCCCTCTTTCACAAACCGTGCCTACTATGAAAAGGTACGGATAATATAAGCATTGTATATGCAAAACTCAACTGAAATTAAAGTCATAATTGCATTAATATATTAAACGGCAAAATAAACTGAGTATTAACTTAGTTTTAGTCGTATTTAGCTTTTTACATTGGGTGCCCCTAAGTTGTCAGTTGGGGATGTTGATACCCAATTTTTCCTCAAAAATCGCATTGGTATTTTTCCATAATTTTTCATATTTTTATCAATTTATTTCTAATTTATTCAGTACTTTTATATCCAATAATTACTCATAAATTGAATTATAAATAATTTCAAAATATTTATTAACTCAATATATTATTTTTAATCCTATTAGGATTTAATTATTTTACCAAATTAGCCAATTTGGCATTATTTGGCTATAATTGCAATAACTTTGCAATTATGGCCCGATTATACATTTTATGCTATTTTAATTCAATAATCAGTCATTTTATATTTTAAATACTAGTTAATTACCTTGGTTTCACCTATTTAGCCTTAATTTCATTTTATATAATTATCAGCTATTTTTATTAATTATTTATCTATTTTTAATGGGTATTTAACAAATAACCACTCTTTATTTAAATTCTAGCCTAAATCAAACCTGGTCCTAACCCAATTAATCTAGCCAAATACCCAAGCCCAATCTCTAAAGACACCCGACCCAACTCCTCTAGTCAATCTGAACCGATGATTATTTCAAATCAACGACCCTGATCAGCCTCTTCCTAATTTAACCACCCAATATGGTAGGCCAAGTGTTGGAAAGCCATAAGATCACCTTTCATGAGGACGAGCTGCCACCTGAAGGGATGGGGCACAACAAAGCACTGCACATCACCGTTCAATGCGAAGATTATTTCATCACCAGAATCCTGATCGATGGAGGATCTAGTATTAACATTTGTCCGCTGATAACACTCAAGAAACTGGGTAAAGGGCTGCATAAGATAAAGGATGGAGAAAATAATGTAAAGGCTTTCGATGGTCTCAGAGGTCCACCATTGGTGAGATCAGTCTGTGCCTGCAAATGGGACCAACTTGGTTCGAGGTCGACTTCCAAGTGATAGATGTACCATCGTCCTACAACTTGCTATTAGGACGACCATGGATTCATGCTGCTGGGGTCGTAGCATCAACACTGCATCAGGCAGTGAATTTCGAATGAAATCACCAGGAAGTGATTATTCATGGCGACGGTAGCAACCCTATTTACAGTCGCCAGACTATTCCGGTAATCGGGGGAAGAAGGAAACTAGGTGGAGAAACTTACCACCATATCGAACGAGTCAATTCCATTGATAAAGACAAATGGTGGGATAGCAAAATCAAGAGTATACTGAGCTGGAGTGGGTACGAGCCTGGTAAAGGGCTCGGCAAGAACCTCCAAGGGATCTCCAAACCTATCAAGATCAAAATCCATGGCACCACTTTTGGTCTGGGATACGAATATACTTGGCAAGAGTACAACGACTGGTCGCCACTTTGGCGTGGTCCGTAATACCCACTGGAGCATCCGATACCGCGCCTAGAGAAGTCTTTTCACCAGGCCGACATCATTTGTGGGACAAACGAAGAAGAAGCACTTGCAGCGCTGAGGAACTTATTTCTGGAAGACGACAACATGGGCTGTTGTGTTATTCTCGAGAAGGAGGGGGAGGAAGGCCCTTCCATACAGGCTGTGAATAGAGGGGCATATCTCAAGAACTAAACCATCAGGACAACCAAAGCCTGATGAGCCTCGGGGTAGCAAGGCTAAAAAATGTTATTCATTGTTTTTCTTTGCTAAATGATTTTCTTTTCGCATTTTAATTCCTGCAATAAGATCTTAAATGTTCAAAAATATCAAAAGCATTTTAATTTTTAGAATCAATATTTATTGCTATCATTTTTTTCTCTCATTACTTTACCTATACATCATTACTATTACCTGTCTTGATGAACCAATGACTGTGACACACAACGAGACAACGCAACAAACATACATTAATTCAAAAGAAGATGACATACCTGACGAGATTGTTAAAGAAGTTTAGAATTTTGAGAACCGACCTAAGTCCAACCTGGACGAGACCGAAGTTATCAACTTGGGAGACTCAGAAAACGTCAAGGAAACACGAATCAGCATTCACCTATCGCCATCAGAGAAGAAAGAATACACAGAATGTCTAAAGGAGTATGAGGACATATTCGCCTTGTCGTATGATGACATGACTGGTCTGAGTACATCAATTGTGGCTCACAAACTGCCAACCAATCCAATGTGTCCGTCGGTAAAGCAAAAGCTGAGAAAGTTCAAGCCTGATATGAGCATGAAAATCAAGGAAGAAGTCACCAAGCAAATCAACGCTAAGGTTCTCAGGGTAGTGTAATACCCGACATGGTTAGCCAATATTGTGCCAGTACCGAAAAAAGATGGTAAGGTCAGAGTCTGTGTCGACTACCGGGATCTCAACCGGTCCAGTCCGAAAGACGACTTCCCTTTGCCAAATATACACATCCTGATTGACAATTGCGCCAAGTATGAGCTACAATCATTCGTGGATTGCTTCGCTGATTATCATCATATCAGGATGGATGAGGAAGATGCTGAGAAAATGGCTTTCATTACACCGTGAGGAGTATAATGTTATAAGATGATGTCGTTCGGCCTGAAGAATGCTCGGGCTACCTATATGAGGGCTGTGACCACTATCTTTCACGATATGATACACAAGGAGATCGAGGTATATATGGATGATGTTATCATCAAGTCCAAGAAAGACACTGACCACATAGAAGATCTGAGGAAGTTCTTCAATAGGCTTCGAAAATACAATCTGAAGCTGAATCCCGCGAAGTGTGCATTCGGGGTTCCTGCTGGTAAGTTGCTCGGGTTCATTATCAGCCGTCGAGGGACATAATTGAATCCGTCAAAGGTTAAAGCCATTCAAGAGTTACCATCGCCAAGGAAAAAGAAAGATGTGATGAGTTTCTTGGGACGAATTAACTACATCAGCCGGTTCATATCACAATCTACGGTTATCTGTGAGCCTATCTTCAAGATGCTGAAGAAAGATGATGCGACCAAATGGACTGATGATTGCTAGAAAGCCTTCGACAGAATTAAGGAGTACTTGTCAACACCACTAGTCTTGGTACCACCTGAGCCATGTAGACCTTTGCTACTCTACCTCGCGGTATTAGATGGAGCTTTCGGCTGTGTTCTGGGCAGCATGATGAAACAGGAAGGAAGGAGCAAGCTATTTATTATCTCGGCAAGAAGTTTACTCTATACGAGGCACGGTATTCTCTATTGGAATGCACATGATGTGCTCTGACGTGGGTGGCTCAGAAGCTGAGGAATTACTTTTGTGTCTACACCACATATCTCATATCGAGGATGGATCCCTTGAAGTACATCTTTCAGAAGCCCATGCCCACTGGCAAGCTAGCCAAGTGGCAAATCCTGCTGAGTGAGTTCGACATTGTTTATGTAACTCAGAAAGTGGTCAAGGGACAAGCATTGGCGGACCATTTTTCTGAGAATCCTGTGGACGGAGAATACGAACCTTTGAAAACGTATTTTCCTGATGAAGAGGTATCATTCATAGGAGAAGACATTGCAGAATCCTATGACGGTTGGAGACTGTTCTTCGATGGAGCGGCGAATTTCAAGGGAGTTGGCATTGGAGCTGTCCTGATATCGGAAATTGGTCAACATTATCTGGTATTCGCCAAACTCAGGTTCCCTTGCACCAACAATATGGCCGAATATGAAGCCTGCATCTTAGGGCTCAAAATGGCCATTGACATGAACGTTCAAGAATTACTAGTGATTGGTGACTCAAATTTGCTGGTACATCAGATACAAGTAGAGTGGGCTACTAAGAACTCCAAGATTTTGCCGTATCTGCACCAAGTGCAGGAATTAAGAAAGAGGTTCGCCGATGCATTGGCTACTCTGTCATCTATGATTCAGCATCCAGACAAGAATTTCATTGATCTCATTCCAGTGAAGATCCATAACCAACCCGCTTACTGTGCCCATGTCAAAGAAGAAGCAGACGAAAAGCCTTGGTTTCATGACATCAAGGAATATTTGGCAAAAGGAGAGTACCTAGAGCTTGTAAATCCTACTCAGAAACGCACACTTCGAAGACTGTCCAAAAATTTCTTTCACAGTGGAGAAATCCTGTACAGGAGGACTCTCGATTTGGGGCTATTAAGATGTGTCGATGCAAAGGAAGCATCCAAGCTGCTAGAGGAAATCCATGCTGGGACTTGCAGTCCGCATATGGACGGTTTTATTTTGGCGAAGAAGATACTCCGGGCCGGTTACTTTTGGATGAATATGGAAACGGATTGCATCCAGTATGTACGGAAATGCCACCGCTGTCAGATACATGCATACATGATAAAGGTACCTCCAAACGAGCTTAATGCGACGAGCTCACTATGGTCGTTCGCCGCCTGGGGAATGGACGTTATTAGAACAATCGAGCCTTCCACCTCCAACGTACACAGGTTCATTCCAGTAGCCATCGACTATTTCACCAAATGCGTCGAAAAAGCATCCTACAAAGCAGTGACTAAGAAAGTTGTGGCAGACTTTGTCCGCGACTGCATTATTTGTCGATTCGGAATTCCAGAGTCAATCATTACTGATAATGGATCTAATATCAATAGTGACTTGATGAAAGCTATGTGCGAAACCTTCAGAATCAAACACAAGAATTCCACAGCTTATAGACCTAAGATGAATGAAGTTGTAGAAGCCGCTAACAAAAACAACAAGAAGATATTGAGGAAAATGATAGAGAGGCATAAGCAGTGGCATGAGAAGTTATCATTATCCTTATTGGGATATCGAACCACTGTACACACATCGACCGGGGCAACTCCTTATATGCTGGTTTATGGTATAGAGGCTGTTATTCCCGTTGAGGTAGAAATTCCTTCCCTAAGGATCATACAAGAAGCTGAGCTCAGCGATGCAGAGTGGGTAAAGAACTGTTATGAGCAGTTAGCCCTCATAGACGGAAAGAGAATGAATGCAGTATGCCATGGTCAACTTTATCAGAATATAATGACCAGAGCCTTCAATAAGAAAGTCAAGCCGAGACAGTTCACACCGGGGCAGCTGGTGTTAAAGAAAATCTTTCCACACCAAGATGAAGCCAAAGGGAAGTTCTCTCCCAACTGGCAGGGTCCATACATGGTTCACCGAGTTCTGACAGGAGGAACATTTATACTTTCCGAAATGGACGGGAAAGTCTGGACAAAACCAATCAATTCAGATGCAGTCAAACGCTACTATGTGTAATCTTTATGCTTTCATCAATGATGTAAATTGAACTATGCCTGACCTGATTCCTGTTTAAGAGGGGATACGTAGGTATCCCTATGGGTTCGGTCATAATTCAATAAGATATTTCATTTTTCCCCGCAATTAGAAACTGGGGCAGAATTTTGAGGAGGACCCTAAAAATTCCAAAGCAAGTTCAGCTGATCGCTGTATGAGCAGCCGTCAGAAACGTCAACCCATCAAACTGGGGCAGAATTTTGAGGAGGACCCTCAAAATTCCGTAGCAGGAGAGGTTGCAATGTCTCGAACCGTGTCACGATCGTCGATTCATTCAAAAAATTATTTTAAATTATACATTATGTTATACTATTACAAAATCATGCATGTTTGTTCTTGAAACAACTTTGTTTAGATAACGCTACCCCAATGATACGAACGGTATCATCAGATCAAGTCGAACGAGTTAAGCAAAGCCAACGGGGATACAAACTAACCTTCCCCTTACAGAGCTCATGATATTTCTTTGGATGCAGACACTAGGGTTGCAAAATCCCTAAACATATTGTCCGCCCAGGGGACAAACATTGTTCAAAATGCGATTCTCAAAATCATTGCACTTGCCGACATTTATTATCAACGCAAACGATGCTTCATTATCACAATGGTCACAATACCGCAATTTATTACCAGCTAAGAATTCCTACTGTCATTTTATTCTTGTATAAAGCTACCTGTCTGCCTTTCGAGACTACACGCTGTCTCCCTCTGCATTCGCATCTCTGCATAAATCTACCATTCTGCCTTCCGAGGTTAAGCTCTACCTCCATCTGCATTCTTGCATAAGGCTACTATTCTGCCTTCCATTTGGATAAGGCTACTATTCTGCCTTCCGAGTTTAAGCTCTACCTCCATCTGCATCTGCATAAGGATGTTATTCTGCCTTCCGAGGTTAAGCTCTACCTCCATCTGCATTCTTGCATAAGGCTACTATTCTGCCTTCCATTTGGATAAGGCTACTATTCTGCCTTCCGAGTTTAAGCTCTACCTCCATCTGCATCTGCATAAGGCTACTATTCTACCTTCCGAGGTTAAGCTCTACCTCCATCTGCATCTGCATAAGGATGTTATTCTGCCTTCCGAGGTTAAGCTCTACCTCCATCTGCATCTGCATAAGGCTACCTTTCTTCCTTCCGAGACTAAGCACTGTCTCCATCTGCATTGCATAAGGCTACCCTTCTGCCTTCCACCTACATAAGGCTACCATTCTACCTTTCGAGACTAAGCACTGTCTCCATCTGCATTCTTGCATAAGGCTACTATTCTGCCTTCCATCTGCATAAGGCTACTATTCTGCCTTCCATTTGCATAAGGCTACCATTCTGCCTTCCACTTGCATAAGGCTACCATTCTGTCTTTCGAGGCTAAGCTCTGCCTCCAATTTACTTTTTCTTCGAAACTAAATGCTATCTCAAGCACTGTTTATTTCGCTTTCCTTTCGGGCTAAGCTCTGCCCTTCAATACGCAAGACTAAGCTCTGTCTTATCAGCATCATACTATTGCATCTTCATGGGCTAAAATATCGTCAATTTACCCAAAGGCGTCATCGTTCGGCGGCACCATCTCCATGGCCCGGGAACATCATGTCATGGCCTGAGGATCTCTTTCAATTTTGCATATCATTATTCAAAGGCGTCATGGTTCGGAGGCACCATCCTCATGGACCGAGAATATCATTTCATGGCCTGTGAATCCTGTATCAAGCTACCAGTGGCCCACGACATCATGGTCTGAGGACGACATCCTTAATTGTCCGAAGACAACATTCATCGTCCAACGGGAACTTGCATCATGTTTAAATTATGCACAATACATGCTTGTATCGTCTATTTACAGGTAATCCAGCGAGCAACGACCATCCCGGTAGGAGCGGTCCCGCTCAAGTTCTCCTAACCATTCCTACAAACCGTTTATTCATCCAACCATATATGTTGCGTCCGTTCTTGTAAAAATGGCATCGGTATACTTCACCAATGGCCCCTGAACTACATACGGCCTGATTCCTATAGAACCGGGAATATGTAGGCAACTTAGAAACCAGGGTGCGGCCTAAATCTCTTCAAACCGTTTCGCTCGGTCAAAATTGGCCATCATATCTTTACCCGACAACTCTTCCATCCTTCCCGGGTAAAGATGGGCAGCTGTTGATACCCAATTTTTCCTAAAAAATCGCATTGGTATTTTTCCATAATTTTCCATATTTTTATCAATTTATTTCTAATTTATTCAGTACTTTTATATCCAATCATTACTCATAAATCGCATTACAAATAATTTCAAAATATTTCTTAGCTCAATATATCATTTTTAATCCTATTAGGATTTAATTATTTCACCAAATTAGCCAATTGGCAATAATTGCAATAACTTTGCAATTATAGCCCGATTATACATTTTATGCTATTTTAATTCAATAATCAGTCATTTTGTATTTTAAATACTAGTTAATTACCTTAATTTCACCTATTTAGCCTTAAATTTCATTTTATATAATTATTAGTTATTTTTATCAATTATTTATATATTTTTAATGGATATTTAACAAAAAGCCACTCTTTATTTAACTTCTAGCCTAAATCAAACCTGGTCCTAACCCAATTAATATAGCCCAATACCCAAGCCTATCTGTAAAGACACCCGACCCAACTCCCCTAGTCAATCTGAGCCGTTGATTATTTCAAATCAACGGCCCAGATCATCCCCTTCCTATTTTAACCCCTATAATGACTACCCCCATTTCATTTCCTCAGTTCACATTCTATCTCAACCGGTCTCTCTATCTCTCTCTCTCTATATCTGGTTCTCTCTAGAACCTTCTCATCTCCCTTCCTCTCCGATGGACCCTGTTCACCTTCTCCGGCCACCTCCCTCGCCGGAAGCCATGGCCTCTTATCATCTCCTAGCCTCTGCTTCACCCCACGGCGGTTTGACACTACCCTGAGGTCCTCAGGTGAAACTGGAGCGGTTCAACTCCCCCTATGGCCTTTCATGCCATTTTCCAGCCATCTCCGGCCTTTCGAGTAAGATCTATGACCTTTGGACTAAAACTAGTAATGTTCTAAGATTTTCTTATCTTTTCTGGGTTCTCTTCGAAACCCTAACTCTTAAAAGCTTTCCGGTTCTTTTAGATCTATGATAGATCTGTATGTTTTGAGCTATTTCATCATTTTCCTCAAAAGATTCTCTGATTTTCTTTAAAATGGCTCTTCGTTTTCAGACTAGGATTTCATGACCCTTTTTCAAACGATTTTTATGACTTTTCAATATTATCCTAAGGTCTCTACTGTGTTTTAACAATTTATTTAAGTTTCTCTACCTTATCTGAGTTGTTGTGTTGAAATCCCTAATTTCTAGTCCTACACCCTAAGTTCCTGATTTGTCTTTGATAATATGTTTGCGCTTCACAAGCTTTATGATCCACTGATATTTAACCCTATGTTATTCATCTATGTCTTCGATTTTTCTTGCTTTCTCGTTTATCTCAGTGTTCACTCTGTAATTCATATGAATCCCTAGTTTCGTATGATTTCACTACTAAGGTTTCTGACTTCCTGCCTGTTATTTATTCGATTCATGTTAATCTCCTTTAATTGATGTTATTCCTATTCGAATCTCTGATTCTCTGCAATTTTACTTTGTTAGGGTTCCTGATTTATTATTTGAATCCCAGATTCCTTGTGATTTGAAAACCTTACTGATTTCCTATGGGATATTCTTACTAATTAAAGACCTTTAGCTTATTTCTTACCTTGTTACATGGTTAATTTACTGTTAATTGATCCACATTTCCTTAATTAGATTCTGATGAACCTAGCCTCAATTTCATACTTGTAATGGGTTGAAACTGTTTCCTTATATGCATGGGAACTTTCCTTATTTGTTATTTGCCTACTGACCGTTTGAATTTAACTATAACGACCCGACCGGTCGTTTTGAGATCCAGCGCGTCGTTCAGCAGTTGGGAGTCATGAACAACTTCATTTCGGGTATTGTGACTTGTGTGTATTGTTAGAGTTGAAATTCAGGAGGTTTGGAGTTAAATTTAAAGGAAAATTCTCATTTCAGAAGCCTTAAGTTGAAGAAATTGAGTAAGACTGGAATCTTGAGTAAACGACCTCGGAATCAGGATCCGAAGGTTCCAGCAGGTTCATATGATGATTTCGTACTTGGGCGTATGTCCGGAATGGGTTTTGGATAACCCGGGAGCAGTTCAGCGCATATTGTGGAAAGTCAGTATTTTAAGAAAATTTCCTAAGTTTGACTTGAAGTACATTTCAATGATATTGATATCTGTTTGGGATTCCGAGTCTGGGAATAGCTCCGTATGGTGATTCAGGAGTTGGGGGCGCGATCGGAAGTGAATTCAGATATCCGGAAGTCAATTTAAGGTCATTTGGCTAAAGATAGAAAACTGAAGGTTTTTGAAGAATTCGACCGGAAATGGAAATTTTGATACCGGGGTCGGAATGCGATTCCGGAAGTTGGAGCAGGTCCGTAATGTCAAATATGACTTGCCTGCAAAATTTGAGGTCAATCGGACGTGGTTTGATAGGTTTCGGCATCGGATGTGAAAGTTAGAAATTTCAAAGTTCATAAAGTTGAATTCTTGCGCGATTCGTGTTTTCGGCATTGTTTGATGTGATTTGAGGCCTCGACTAAGTCCGTGATATGTTTCCAGACTTGTTGGTACGTTCGGACGAGGTCCCGAGGGGCTCGGGTGAGTTTCGGGGTGGTTTCGGACCGTTCCTAGGCCATTTATAACTGCTGATTTTTGGCTACAACAGTGTTCTATGCGATCGCGGTGAGTAAAATGTGAGAAACGGGCCAGTGAATCGCTATCGCTGAAAGCCTTTCGCGATCGCATAGATTAACTCTTCTGCTGCACTGACTCGACTTCGGAGGCTCATATCTCACAATCTATAAGGAATTTTGAGATGGTATAAAATGAAAGTTGTATCTCTTTGTGTCTAATTTCTAGAAAAGTAAACCATTCATGATTTGGATTTGTGTACAAATAGATATGGCTGTTACACTACAGGGTGTCCGGGAAGTTTGAAGAAGAAGGTTGTGTTGCACATGGGCTGACTTTGACAGATTATATCTAAAATTCTATAAGGAATTGGAAGATGACCAACACATGACAGTTGTATATCTTTGACTCTAGTTTTCAGAACATTTAACCATTTGTCATTTGGAATTGTGTGCAAAAGGTTATGTCTATTCTGTTGGAGGCTGTCCGGGCAGGCTGGGCAATTGTTCTCGGCGATCGCGAAGAGCAAATTTTGGGCTGGAAAATTGTTCTCCGTGATCGCGAAGTATTTTCCGCGATCGCGATGAGTAAATACCTGGGCAGTGTTGTTTTAAACCGGGATTTTGGTCATTTTCTTCATTTCTTCAAAGCCATGGGAGATTTTTGGAGAGCTTCAAGAGAGGAATTTCGTCATCTATGTTAAGGTAAGTTACTCCTACTCATTTCAAGTTAGATACAAGATTTTTGCATGGATTAGAACATGGAAATTAGGGAAAATTTGAGGAAAATTTGGAAGAAACCTAGAATTTGGAAATTTGGATTTTAGCCACGAATTGAGCATGAGTAATTGAGTGAAATGTGTAATTGAATTAGTAAAGCTTCGGGTAGGGATTTTCTTCAAGAATTTTCGAGGTCCGGGCACGTGGGCCCGAGGGCATTTTGGTCATTTCATTGAGCCATGCTGAGGAACTTTGTGATTCATTGAATTATCGTTATTTGGATAGTTTGGGAGCGTTGCGCATCCATTTTAGTCGTCGTGGAGGCTTGGAGGCAGGTGATGGATCTTCGGAGCGAGGTGAGTCTCCTTTCTAACCTTGTAAGAGGGAATTGTCCCCATAGGTGTTCTACATGCTGTGTGTAATTGTTTGTGGGGGTTACGTACGCACCAAGTGACGAGAGTCCGTACGTAGCGGCTATTATTGTTATGTCCGGGTAGTTAGGCCCCACATCATGCCTTGTGTTCTCCTTGTGATGAGCTGTATGTTATGAAGTCCTGCTATGTGTAGTTTTGCTCCTCTGAGATTTCGTGGAATTTAAAATAATATAAAAAGAATTGTTTTACGGAAATAAAATGAAAAGAATTGTTTTACGGAAAATAACATGAAAAGAATTGTTTTATGGAAAATAATATAAAAAGAATTGTTTTACGGAAAATAAAATGAAAAGAATTGTTTTACGGAAAATAAAATGAAAAGGACTGTTTTACGGAAAATAAAATGAAGAGAATTGTTTTACGGAAAGTAACATTAAAGGAATTGTTTACGGAAAATAACATGAAAATAATTGTTTTACAGAAAGTAATATGAAATTATGAAATATATGGGAGCGGGCCGTACGCCACGGCAGAATTGAAATGAAATTATGAAATATATGGGAGCGTACACCACGGCGGAATTGAAATGAAATTATGAAATATATGGGAGCGGGTCGTACGCCACGACGAGTGTAGAAAAGTACCTTATGGGAGCGGGCCGTACGCCACGGCGGATCTAAGAATTTGTGATTATTGTTTTCATTCGGTGGTCTTACTTTTGAAAGTGCTTTATTGTTTAAGTTCAGTAACTGTTTGGATTTTTCGGTTCTCAGTACGTGTACTTGTTGCTTATTTCCCTGACATGCCTACCATATTTCATCATATTTTATCATATGTTATTACTGCTGGACCCTAGTGAGTATTGAGTCGACCTCTCGTCACTACTTCTTCGAGGTTAGGCGGGATACTCACTGGGTACATATATGTATATGTACTCATGCTACACTTCCTGTGCATTTTGTTGCACAGGTACCTTCATAGTTCAGCGATTAGTTTGGAGACTTTCTCGGGTTGCATTCGTCCGGAGGCGTTCTGCAGTTGACAAAGTCTCCTTCTTTCTATATATTTACATTTTATCTCTATTCCTTTNTTTACATTGTATCTCTATTCCTTTTGTCCCATTTATTTCTCGGACAAGAGTTGTATAATTGTATAAATTCTTAGAAACTGCTCATGTACTTGTATCGCCGGGTTCTGGGGATGTGTTGAGTCTTGTCTTATTGAACTAAATGGAGTTCCTATCGTGTTTAATTTACAATAGTGTATTTATTTGATTATGAAAAGCAATAAAGGCAACGACTTCGAAATTGTTAAACAGGATGGTATTCCAACTGATCAAGGGGTTGGCTTGCCTGACAGTGGTGTCCGGCGCCATCACAACCCATAGGTTTTGGGTTGTGACATTAACCCTTTCAATTAAGGGATACCTATGCTGATTCACTATTTGAATATTCCTTTAAGTTATATATGGTCTCTTTTCCTTATTTGTTACTTACCGTTTGAATAACTCCCTTAATTATGGGGATACTTGTGCTGATTTCACTTTGTTTGATACTAAGTTCCATAATTGTTGGTTGATTTCGATTTTTACCTTACTTTTCACTCAGCTTTCAAAACTATATATATGCATACTCTTCTCTCATTAAACATACGAACTAATTTGGTTCAATAGCTCTCTGTCACAACTAAAACTTGTTATTCTCTATTCTCTCTTCTGTGCTATTTGCTACTACTCTGAGTTAGCCGGCTGCAAGCCAAGGTTAACTACTGTGCATCTCCTATTTCCTGCTTTGTGTTACTGCTTTCTTCACTTCACTGGTATGTTCTAATTAGAATTCCAGTCCTCAAACTAACATGTTTCTATTACTATTTCAATTCATTGTGTTCCTGATATGTTTTTCTATCTACTGTTCTGCTATTCAACATGTCATTAGAATCTCTGTTGCATGTAGTATGTTAAGCTATCTTATTCCTATGTGAACCTCCATGTCTATGTTTGTACATTTTCTTAGGGCATCCTCTATTGCCTTAAGCTATCTGATACTATGTTTAGTATGATCTTGTACTGTGCTATACCCCAATTCCCTGAACCCCCTTAGGAGATTCTGACTGTGTACTACCTGCTACATGCCTACCCTCACATGCTCTGTATTTTTCCCTCAAATCCCATTACCCAGTTTGTGGTTGTTGGACTATTCTGGGTCCTTTGTGTGATGCGGACTTTGCTTTGGTTTCGAGATTGGTATTCATGCTCTTTCAAATTGTTTTCATCAGTTAAACTTTTGTTATGAAAAACTATTTCAACTAAGTCCCTGTTCCAAAACTGTTTTCTTACCCAAAGTTTTCAAAACTATATCAAGCACTCTCACTCTACTCTTAGACCCCTTAAGTTCTGCCCCCTTTGCGTGAGCATTGCTTTGGGACCCCTGAGCTCCCTCTGAACTTTGACACACTAAAGCTGGCCATTCCACACTACACTTACTCTATCTTGGCTATGAAATCTGGGTGTGATCACTGCCCGGGATCCCTTGAGGCCCTTAGGGAACTCTGACACACCCGGATTGTGAGAAAGGCTGTGAAACAATACCTGGCATTGAGGACATGGAAATTTGGGCCTATTCTGTAGGCTCCCTATAGTTAACTTCTTATTTTCCTTATTTCAATTATGTAGTTCATACCCATTGGTCTGTAATAAATAATTGTAAACAATTCTGGGGTTGGATAGTGAAAAGGGGTGGGTAATATGCATGTTGTAGTGTAATCGAGGGTAGAAATCATGCTTCCTAGGTTTACTTTCTCTATGCGCAATAGCAGCCATGTTTAGGTACAACATGCCATGCATTAGATATCATGCTACATAGGATCCATATATATATATATACTATTTTCAGCATCTCATCATTACTTAGAAATATTGTCTATAGGATAAATAACAACAAAAAAAATAAATTGTTATTATGTGACTCTGCCTTTATAAATATGTTCTAAAACTCATTTAGAAATACTGTCCTAGAATAAATAACGTTAACAAAAATTGCAATCATGTCTCATCATGCTACAACCATGCCTACGCGCTTAGAAATCATGTTTTAGGTAAACAACATTAAAAACTATCATCTATGCATAATGCTGTGATTCTATGTGCATTTAGAGATCCAGTTTAGCGACTGCATATGCATCATGCTGCATTAGACATCATGCTCTAGGATCGTACTCACTTAATTACACTTAATCTAAATAAAAATATATAAAACACTCTTCCTGTTCTAACAACTGGTAATTAGTTTCTGAATATTTTGCAACACTTAGAACTGCATGCTATTAGGTATAACGACCTGAAACTGTTATAACTCTGAATAAATGCTACATATTATCCCCCGCCTAGGTAAGCCTTAGGTAATCAACCATAGGAAAATGAAAACCAGAATTGTCTTTTGTAATTAGTGCTTAACTGTCCGCATGTTTAAAACAAATAGGCAAAACTGATTAGGACTTCCTCTCTGAGTTATGTAACAATTTGACTCTGTTGTTATCATTTAGACACCATGCTTAGGATCTGAACTCAAACTCAAACCTTAAATGTGTATGAGTCATGTTTTTATGTGTATTATGTGCGGAGGTATACTTGAGCCTTCTAATCTGTTTTCCATGCTCCCCTTTGATTGAAGTCCTATATCTTTTATAATATGTTGTCTTAGTATTTTTGCCTTTAAAACCTGAGGGTCTGCCTAGAACCTCCCTTATAGGATAGAAGTCCTAAATTCCTCCGGGACTTATAGGAAGGGACTGGTAACAACATGCAATAGAGGTCGAGACCAACACTCTCTTTAATTACTATCATGGGGTGAGAAAGGGTAGATATGGATATGATGACCTGTGCGCTAATACCACGTGTAGCCCCTCTTGGAGAAGTGTCATACCGGGTATTGCATTGATGTGATCCATATTATAAACAAACCTAGGATACCCCTTTACTTTCATAAACGTGCTTAGATTGTAATTATTTTCAAAATCTAGCTTTCCATTAATTGTTTTTCAAATATCCGTGTACTTAGGCTTAAATCCCCTATTATTTGATCCATACTTGTTTATTTTCTAATTGTACAAATTCACAAAATCTGCTTGGCCGGGAACCACAGTTGTGGATCCTGAGGGGTGCCTAACACCTTCCACCTAAGGATAATTTCAAGCCCTTACCCTGTCTCTGGTTATCAAACATAGTTGTGAATGAACCCCCTAGGTGCCCTAACGCACCTTAGATTCTTCAAAAATGCAAAACCCCCTTTCCCAATAGGAACGAGTTGTCCCAACCAATGTCATAAACCATTTTAAACCGGGCCCCCGAAAGGAGTTCTTGGGAAAACAAAAGGGGGCGCGACAGGGGACTTAAAGGATCCAAAATTACCCCCGATGGGATTAGGGGTAACCACCAATTGAAAAACAAAAGAGACGAACCAAGATCTTAAACTTCTTCAGACGGGGGGTTGATTTCACTGGCAGGAGGAGCAGCTTGGTATGAACATACTTGAGAAACATGAACCTCACCTTCAGGTGAAGAGAGATTTTGGCCTTGTTGAGACTTCTCAATGGTCTCCTTGGTTCTTGCAATTTCAGCTTTAAGGTCAAAACCCTGTTGGCTCATTTCAGTCAATGTGTCGAGAGGATAGTTTATATACGCCCAACTGACATCGACGACTGCCTTGTCTTCAAGAGCTTTGTAATCTTTCTCCCACAGCTCAACTTCAGCTCTTAATTCATCCCTCTCGGCTGCGGCAGCATCATGAGAAGCCCTTAAAGGAGCGAGAGACCTTTCCAATAATTGAACTTTCTCCAAAGAGTTGCGGAGATCCTCCTGGGTCTGAGGAAGAGATTGCACAAATTCGCCCGAATACTCCTCCTTCTGGTCTAGTAAGGCCTTCAAGCTCCTGATTTCTTCATAGGCACGGGACAGCTGCTCTGTGAATGAGGGCTCTAGGATATTTGTATCCTTGCCTGCCTGATCAGAAGATGCCTTCTCAATGTCCAACTCTGCCTTCATGACCCTCACTTGCTGCTCCAAGGTACATTTCTCTTCTTCCACAACTTCCATGTCGAGTTGTAAGCTTTCATACTGCTCTTTCTAATTATCTGCTTTAGCACGCAACTCCTTTACTTCCTGCTCCGAGTGGGAACCCTCTTCATAAGCTCTGTGCCTATAAGATTGATCTACAAAAGGAAATCAATTAGATACGGCAAGAACGTATACATGAATGAACAAAAAAGTAAATTTTACCTTTAAAGAGGTATGCACGATCTCATTAGCCCTTGTAAGGGAACTGTGGCTATCCATCTTAGCTCTCTCAATCAGACCTATTAACGGTTTCAGCCATACATCAGGCTGGCCAGACTTTTTAAAGAGGCTACCCACTGCTGGAACTTCTATCATCACCTGCCTCATCTCCCCCTGCTGGAAGACCCTACTTCTGCAATAGAAGGCATGGAAGCAGGAACAAGATGCGGGAGCCACGGGCAAGTAAGTCTGAGGGGAAGAAAGAGCCACGGAAGGAGCAACGACAGGAGTAGGAATAGCCATGGGAGCAGGAGTAATATCGAAAGCAGTAGAAGGAAGTTCTCTAAGAGTAGAAAGAGAGAAAATAGCCAAGGGGGCTTCATTAGCAACAGAACCGAAACCTTCACGGAACAGGAGATCAACAGATTCACGCACGGGAGAGGGAGTAGCGTCCTCAGGGGCAGAAAATTCAGCTTCAGGCACTGATGGATCAATGACAGGTGCAGACTCGTCGTCATAGACCACCTTCCTTCTACGTGACCTATGGATTAAAGAGCCCTCCTCTTCCTCCTCCTATTCCAAGGTCCTTGACCCACTTGCTTTTCTCTTTGAGGAAGAGGAGCATGAAATAATCTCCTGGACCTTTGCCAAGGACAATTTTGGACCAGAAACTCCACGAGCAGGAAACCCTGTCAAAAGAAAAGGGTCAAATAAAGCTCAAAGGAGGGAAGAAGTAAAAACAAAAACTTCACTTATCGTGAGTCTTAACTCTCCAACCAAACCTCCCGGAGAGGTATTTCCATGAACGTTCTTCTAACAGAGCGGTTAACAAAAGTTTTTCTACCCAATCTCGAAAACCGGAGACATTCTTGACGGTTCCCATGATTGATGTAAAGGAAAGAAACAGTTACGGTATTGATAAAATATCTAAAACAAAAAGTAAGGAATGTAAGCATAAATGTACTCACGTGCAAGATTCCACTTCTCAGGAAAGGGAAGATTTTCTTCGCCTACTAAACCAGCAGTAGGAACAACAAGATACCAAAGAAACCAACCTCGATCTTTATCATCCTCAGGAGTCACTAACACTCTCTTACTCCTAACCGCGAGAGTAAAAACTCCCTGGCGGAACAACATAGGAGAATAATGGTGAATGAGATGGTGAAAGGTGAAAGGGACCGAAGCTAAATCAGCTAAGTATCTAAGACATGCAACAACTCGCCACACGAGAGGACCGATTTGTCCCAAGCAAATTTTAAAGAATCGACAGAACTCGATGATAACCGGGTCGATGGGAGGCTTGAATCCTAATGTGAATGGATAGGTATAAACAAAAGAATATAATGTCTTGTAAGAGGTTATTCTTTGATTACTGTTGGGAACGACAACAGGATAATCGGACTTCCAATAACAGTCCCTGCGAACAAGAGGTATCAAGCCTTCAGTAATCTGGGTAGGATACTTGTCAGCACTGTCAAGAGACGACAATGAAGAAAGCTGATCTTTAAGGGCCTGACTATCCCTAGAAAAAGAGAATTCTGCGGGTACTATTTCATTGACCCTCAGTTCATGCAAAGGTTCACTATGTTCTCTACCTTTAGACGAAGATCTAGAAGCCCTAGCCCTCAGAGAAAATAAAGACCTAGAAGAGGGGGGGGGGGGGGGTGGGGAGTAACTTGAGAAGAGGAAGAACCCCTGGAAGGAGTAGAACCTAAACTCCTCAGCCTGCCGCCTCTCCTACTCCCCGTCGGAGCAGAAGAGGGAGTCAGATCATCTATGTTTATGACTCTCTTAGATTGATTTGAAGAAGACATATTTATAAAGACAAGAAAAAGTTCTTTACAAATAAAGTTTGAAAGTTATAAGTTTTTCGTGAAAGTAAAGAAAGGAAAATGGGTATTTATACTCGAAGACAACCGTCAAAAATGAAGAAAAAAAAACAATGATGTGAAAGTAATAATTGAAGGTGTCACTTCGTGACTGATGCAGCCGCAAAAAGCCCTAAAAGGCGCTGAGTAATTGCTGAACCAATCCGAGAATGCCATGTAGCACAAACATTAAATGGAAGTGACAAGCGACACCTACGTTCAGGGATGGATGCAATGTTTCCAGTAAAGTGGCGGCAAAATATTCCCGCCATAAATGAGTATCCACTTACCAAATACTAATCGATAAATAAATGGTAAGTGGGGGGACTATCTGTATTGGCAAAGAAAAGAGCTTCACACATGTAGTAATTCTTGATAATTCAGCAATCTATGTGGAGCAATAAAAACACGATAGCTGGACAGAACTCTATGAAGAGGTACCAAGAAAAGAGGCACAACACATCATACCCACGAGGTAATTAGCTATGGGAATCTCAACCTGATTGAGAAGATGAAGAGACACGGCCAGAATTAATCCGGGCGGAATAAAGGGCAGATTCAGAGATCTTCAAATGAGCCACACGTTACACAACCTTCACGCAACAGTTACGTTACTCATTGTAACGTTACATTAATGCCATAATTAGTCATTAATGCTCAATCACTACAGAGGGTAGACGTTATATTAAGAAATTCCCTGTATAAGGGAAGAAAATGTAACATTTTCTAAGACACATTCGAACCACTATTGCAATACATTTAACTTCCGTGCATCTTATTGTTTTCCTTTTACATATTTACTCACAATTATTAGTTCTACCATGGTTACCAGAAACACGTGTTCTTCCTAAAAACAGCTTTTGTCAAATGATCTAATTATTTGGTTAAACAACAGGTATGGAAGGTGAACACAGATGCGGAAGTTGGGAAGCTGGGGATGGTGCGCAAGTTTGGTCGCACCTACGAGCCCGCAGGTGCGAAACCTGGGCGCAGGTGCTGAATATGGCAACTTAAGTGGAATGCGCAGGTGCGATTGGTTGGACCGCAGGTGCAGAAATGCGTAGGTGAGAGAAATGGTCGGAGGTTCGAGGATCGGTGGGCAGAAAAAGGGTCAGAATCGAGGGTTAGTTCATTTTTCACTCGATTTTTTATTTTGAGCTCGGGAGAAGGCGATTCCTTGAGGTATTTTCAAGAGGAATCTTGTGGGTAACGATTTCTTGCTTGAATTTGGTTTTATTACATTAATTTATTGTAGTTTCTTTATTTAATCAAGGAAATTGGGTGAGAAATGTGGGAAAAATAATTTCCAATCGAATTTCTGAGTCTTGATCAAGTTTTAGGCATCAGATTTAGATGATTTTTGTATGAGTGGTCTCATGAGTGAATAGGTGTTCTAAATTTGTAACTTTTACCCGATTCTGAGTCGTGGGCCCGGTTTTGGGCGTTTTTCCTATTTTCTTGCCTTAGTTTTGAATTCATTAGCTAAAGTAGTTACTTGTAGTATTATTTACATTATGCAATTTATTTGATTAGATTTGGTCCATTCGGAGTTGGATACTCATGGAAAGAGTGTGGTTTCGGATTGAGTTGAGCGATTCGAGGTAAGTATCTTGCCTAACCTTCTATAGGGGAACTACCCCTTAGGATTTGAGTCTTCTATGTTGATTGTAGTCCGTGTACGTGAGGTGACGAGTGCGTGCTCAGACTTATTCGTGGGAAGCTGCCTTTTTGGGTTCTTAGGTCCTTATATTCACCGTGTATGAAGTTGTTCTTGATACGTTTGAGTTCTTATTTACTAGTTTCACCTCTACATGCTTTGATTAGAGATAATTGCTTTAAGATTCACCCTTACTGTCCACTTGACCCTGATTTGACGTAACTGAAGATTTTACCTCTCCTATCGCCATGCTATATTTTCATAACTGCTTATTTCTAATTGAAATTATTATTTTCTCGTCCTATAATTGTTTAGTCTTAATTGGAGTTATTATTATCTTTTGCTGCTTACCCTTACTTGAATTATTGAATATTCATCGAAGTTGCTCAACCTAAAAAGGAGAGTAGATAACCTATATCTCAGTTGACTTGCCTTTATTTGGAACTATTTGACCCGTGTTGGCTTCTTATTGTTGACTTGAATATTGTGGAATCGTTGCTACATTTTGTTTTGTTTTCCCTTGTTAAGGTGTTCTCCTTGCGCCTAAAATTCTTTACTGTGGTTATTCCTTGTGAATGAGTTCTACCGTTCTTTGTGATTTAAAGTTCTTGAGTTGATTTACTCGCTGTACTTTGCATTTCTGTTATTGTTGCTTTTGTACTTGTTGTGGTGATGTACGGGGTTTTTTTCATGCTATAGTTGTTATCTTTGTTGGTTGCGCTGCATATTTAAATTGGGACTACGGAACGATATTCCGGGAGATCCCCCTGCACCGCATATTTACTTTGGGACTATAGACGTATTCCGAGAGATCCCCCAGTACTTCAAATTTATTTTGAGACTACGGACGTATTCCGGGAGATCCTCCTGTACTTCATATTTATTTTGGGACTACAAACATATTCCGGGAGATCCCCTTGTACTGCATATTTATTTTTGGACTACAGACGTATTCCGGGAGACCCCCTTGTACTGCATATTTATTTTTGGACTGCGGATGTATACCGACAGATTCCCCAACAATGCATATTTATTTTGGGACTACGGACGTATTCCGGGAGATCCCCCTTTACTACATAATACATTTGGGACTACGGGACGGGATCCCAGTAGATTTCTCATGTTGATATATCTGTGTTCGGAGCTGCTAATCATCTATGCTTAGGTGTCACAGGGTGACCTATATTCGAAGGATATTTACTTGAAAAGTTGTATTTGAAAGGTATTTATCTATAAGAAATCATGTTTGAAAGACAATTGTTGAAAAGTATATTTGAAAAGCATTTAACTTGAAAGAACTATGGTCGAAGTACATTTATTTGGAAAGTAATTATCTTGAAAGAACTATGTCGGAGGATATTTATTTGAAAAGTTTATATTTAAAGGAAATATATTTCAAAAGAATTTCTTATTGGAAAGGATTATAATCTAAAGATCCCAATATAAAAACTTACAGGTGGAAGTTTACACTTGAAGGATTTGACTAATTTTATTGGGGTTGTTGGCTTAAGGCCTGTTGTGGAAATTATTGCAGTGCTGAGTTACTACTTGCCCTTACTGTATTGTGACTTTCGAATTTGGGTTGTGTTCTCGTCCATCCTTCTGTGTCTTAAGGTGTTCCGTTATTATTTGCTGTTTTTCCTTCCGTATTTGTAGTTGCTATGTTGTTAGCCTTATCGTGTAGTCACTAGATAGATTTCATGTTCTGTCCTTTCTATACTTATGCTTGTTCAATTTATTAGATATGTGGGTGTCTTGACTAGTCCTCGTCACTACTTCACCGAGGTTAGTCTTGTTACTTACTGGGCACCGCTGTGGTGTGCTCATTGTTGATACCCAATATTTCCTCAAATTATTTTAAATTTGCATATATACCTTCAAAATCAGGTTTTCATAACAATTGGTATTTTTCTATAATTTTTCCATATTTTTATTAATTTATTTTAATTTATCCAATATTTTTATTTCTAGTAATTAATAATAAATTTCATTACAAAATGATTTCTAAAACATTTCTTGACCTAATATATTATTTTTTGGTCCTATTAAGATCAAATTATTTCACAATTAGCCAAATTGGCACTCTTTGGCTATAATTGTAATAACTATGCAATTATAGCCTAATCATATGTTTTATGCTATTTTTTACCTAATAATTAGTCATTTTATATTTTAAATACTAATTAATCATTTTTATTTAATTTACTAAGTATCAGTTTCATCTTTTATAGTTATTAGCTATTTTATAAATTATTTATCTATTTTAATTAAGTATTTAACAGTTAGCCATTTTTTATTTAAATTCTAGCCTCAATTAAATCTGATTCCTAACCCAATTATATCAACCCAATACCCAAGCCCAGTCCTAAATCCTACCTGGCCCAATCTCTCACTCAATCTAAACCGTTGATTAATTCTAATCAACGGTCCATATCACCCCTTACCAAATTAAGACCTAAAGACTACCCCTCATCTCTCATTTCCCCCTCCCTCATTCACTCAGCCGTCTCTCTGAATTCTCTCATCTCTCTCTCTAGACGCTCCACCTGCTAAGCCCCTGTCCTCCCTTCTCCGGCCATCTCGTTGCCGGAACCCATGGAGGTCTCACCTCCTACCAGCCTTATGGCTCGCCTCCCTTTGAACGTGTGTCATCGTTTGAGGCTCTCAAGTGAACCAGAGGCGGTTTGACTCATCTCTCCGATCTCATGCCATTTTTTCGGCCATCTATGGCCGTTCGAGTAAGATCTACCACTTTCCGGCTAAAGGCCGGTAATATCTTTGAGTTTTCTTCTTCTTTTCTGGGTTCTTTTGGAAACCCTAACTTCGAACCCTCCGATTCCTTTAGATCTTTAACGGATCTGGGCGTATCATGAGGTCTTCGTATGTTTTCTTTAAATTGTTTCCTGTTTCATGAACGATTTCTTCACTTTCAAAACTAGGGTTTCAAAGATCTTTAACACAACGGTTTCTTTCTAACTTTTCTCAGCATTATCTTATGATTTTTATCATGTTTAAATGTTATTTGAGACTTTTTATTCTGTTTGAGTCATATTTGATAAAAACCTTTAAGCTTCTGGGTTTGATCTGTGAGTCCGAGTTTATACTGTTTATTTGTTCTAGCATGGCTATTGTGCTTTCACGTTCTATGTGTTCTTGTGATCTTCTGCTCTAATTGTTGTTAGGTTTTCTGATTCTCTGTCACTTATGCCTAAATGTCTATTGTTCCTTTAATTATTTGCTACGAATCCCTAATTTCATGATTAGGATTTTCGGATTGTTGCTTAACATGTGTTATTCCAGTATCATTTTCCTTTATTGATTTTTACACCATACTCTTAATGATTTTTCGAATATTTCCCTCAAAATTGGGATATTTTTTCTTTGAATAATACTGCTTTATTGATTTTCGAGTACTTCCTTACTTGTGTGATATTGTCCTTAATTAGTAATCATTCCCTGTGATTGGAACCCCACTCGAGATTCTCTTGACTGATTTCAAGAATTAAACTTGTTTTGCCTTATTTTATGTGAATAAACCTGCTGTCAATTTTTTTTTTGTACACTTTCCTTACTTGGTATTCTGTATTTAGTCCTAACTGTATGCCATATACTTTTACTACCTCTTACATGGTAAAATCAGCGCTTCAATTGATTCTCTTTCCTTGTTTAACACTGCTTGTGTCCGTTTGAACTATGACTCTGTAATTAAAGGGAGTCCGTGTATTAATTATTTCTAATTAGAATTACTTCTATAATTGTGCTAAACTTTTACTTGTTACCATATTCTCGACCTACTTTCAAACTATATATACACTACTCTCTCATTAGCATAGGACACGAACAAGCATTGTTTTAAACTCTCTCCCACACACACACATACTATCTCTTGCTCTTCTTTCTGATTATTCGCTATTCTCAGTCGGCTGCAAGCCAAGACTGAGTATTATACTCTATTGCTCTTCACTCTGTCCTTATTCTTCTTTAACTGGTATGTTTTTAGTTTAACTTAAAGCCTCCAAAACAACATGTTTCTTTTGGTATTCCAATTCATCTTATTTCTACTATGTTTTTATCTGTGGTTCTGTTGTGTACCATGTAATTAGCATGTTTCTTTGAATGTGTTGCTTAATCCTAAACAGGTTTTAAAATCAGTAGGCAAACTGATTAGGGCCTCTCTGTGTTATAAAAACAAATCTGCATATCTGTTTATACTCTGGACTCACCTAGACATCATGTCTTAAGTTTATAATTTAAATACTTCCCTTAACTGTGTTTGAGTCGTGCTATCTATTTGCCTTACTGTGCAGACCTATATGTTTTGTTCATCGCCCTAGCATTTTCCCTTTAAACCTGAGGGTTTGCCTAGAACCTCCCTTATAGGTAGAAGTCATAAACTCCTCCATGACTATTAGGAATGGACGGGTAACATCACGCAATAGAGGTCGCTGACCAACACTTACTTTAATAACCTCTACGGGGTGGGAAGGGTAGATATGGACATGATGACCGGTGAGCTAATACCACGTGTAGCCCCTCTTTGAGGAGTGATATACCGAGTATTGTACTGATGTGATCCATATGACAAACAACTTAGGACTTCTCCTACCTTTGTATACATGTTTTATATATAACTCTTTCAAAAACCTCATTTAGATATTAAATATTTTCTAAACTTTAGCAACACATGTGTGCTTAGACTGCGAAGCTTTGAAAACCCTTTACTTGTTTTAAACAATTAATTGCCTATTTGCTATTTGCTCAAATTCAAAAAGTTGTTTGGCCGGGAACCACAATTGTGGATTCTGAGGGGTGCCTAACACCTTCCCCTTGGAATAATTTCAAGCCCTTGCCCTATCTCTGGTTATCTAATCTGGTTTGTAAATGACCCAAATAGGTGCCCTAACGCACCTAAACTCATTAGGCGGTTGTCGCGCCCCCTTTTTCTATCGCACGGGTTAGGTACGGAGAGATCGGGTTTATGACATTTTGGACAACTCCTTAAAAGAAAGGATTTAAGGAAGAGTCGCCACCTAACGATTTTTATGGTGCGTTAGGGCACCTAGAGTTGATAACTCGTGAACTAGTTTGCATTACCAGAGATTGGGTAAGGGCTTGAAATTATCCCAAGGGGAAGGTGTTAGGAACCCCTCAAGATCCACAACTATGGGTCCCAGCCAAAAACGTTTGTGAATTTGGACGACGAACAAGTAGCAAGTAAGGTTCATATAAGAGGTGATTTCAAACAAGCATAAAAATCTTTAAAGGTTTGGAGAAAGCATAAAAATAAACATTTGAAAAGAAACTATCCTAGGTTTAAAGTAATACGGATCACATCAATGCAATACCCGGTATCTCACACCTCGACGAGGTGGCTACACGTGGTATTAGCGCACCGGTCATCATATACGTATTCTACCCTTCCCACCCCGTAAAGGTTATTTAAAATGCGTGTGTTGGTTACGAATGCTTATTGCCTTCCATTACACGTCCCATTCTATAAGTCCTGGAGGGTATTTAGGACTACTAATCCTATAAGGTGAGTACTAGGTTGAACCCCTAGGTTTAAAGGATAAAATACTAGGCGACATGCATAACAAGTAGGACCTCATATATAAAGGGACACATAGGGGCAAATAAAGGCTCATCAGTCGCTCCACAGATAGACATACAATTGGCACATCTCAAACACACTTAAAGTCTCAGAGATGGGGTTAAAAGAGAGTTTTGAGTAAAACAGTGAGTTGCAAGAGGAATCTGATTTGGAAAACTTAGCGAAGGAATAATTCAGAGAAATAGTTGACTTTTAGAAATGCAGTCGTTTAGGGGAATGGTAACATTCAGAAGCACAATGATTTAATACTTTCAGAAGACATAACCGAAAATTATTGAGGCCTGGTTTTGAAGTAAAATACAGTAGCTTAACATATATGGTAGTTAAAGATAATTGCAGTAAAGGAGTAATAAGTGGTACCAAAATATAGTAGCTTTAAATACTCAGAGCAAGGATTCAAAATGGCACAATTTTGAGTGGAGTGAAGTATCTTTGAAAGCCCATTAATTTAAAGCATAACAGTGCAAAACTCAGAAAGGGAAACAAATGTATAATTTCAAGACTGTTTTAAAATAGAGCTAGAGCTTTAGTAAAACAAAGTGAACCTCAGGGAGGTAATACAAGAATGAAAGCAACAAGAATCGAAAGGTTAAAGAGGTTAATTAGCCTTAAACATAATTGGTTTAATTTTATCGCATTCGGCCTAAAGTTGCCTAGGCGTCGTATACATTGCCTAACTATCTTAAAAGATGAACATGCATATTTTGGATTCTGATTTTAAAGAGAATATTTGCAGAAAATGTTTCGAGTAGGCTAACCGCATTTTATTAGATCAAGCATGCTAATTAGGTGCTTTAACGATTTGCAATTCAATCAAGTCTGAGATCCTAAAAAACAGGATATCTAATGCACATAGAAATTCCTAACACATCGTTTCTAAGATGGAAATGCAGTAATGACCTTATGACAGTTTATTAGGCTTGTTATTAACTGATCAGGATTATGAAATGAGGATAGTAACATGCTAAAAGTGAAAGACCTAAAACATGATTTCTACTATGTGAGATGCATGTCCTATACAAGTTATCTAATGCACAAATAAAGTCCTATAAGCAGGTTTTCTACCCATCACCTAAGCTAAGCATGCATAACCCCTCCCAAATTCACTATCCAGCCCCAATTATTCATTTACAAATTATTACAAACCTGAATAATAAATTACATTAATGAAAAGAGAAAAAAAAGAAGTTATTCTATAGGGAGCCTTCAACCAGGCCCAATCTCCCAGCCTCACTCCTTTCGAGTTTCACAGCCTTAATGGTCTGGGTGCGGCAAAGATCCCAAAGGGCCCAATGGATCCCTGGCCAATACCAGCACCCAGGGAAATTGCAAAGATTTTAACAAAGTGCAGTGTGGAATTACCAGCCTTGTGTGTCAAAGTTCTATGAGTACTCAGGGGTACTCAAGGCAATGCTCACACGAACGGGGTAGGACCTAATTTTCTAGGAGTAGTGTAATGTGCAGGGAAGAGAGGAAAGTTCATAGTTTAAGAAAAGAGTTTTCAAAACTGGAGAGTTAGTTTTTGAAAGATTAACTTAAAATAGATAGAAAGATTAATCAACAATTCAGCAATACAGGATTGCACACAAAGATAATGAGACAAAAAGGAAAATAGATCACCTAATAACACCAAGAGATACAGAGACTTATGAGAAATCCCTGAGCATGAATACACAGAATCAAAGAGATTCAGGGGACCAAGAAATGGCCAAGTTTAGACAGTAACAGGAGACAGTAAAAGAAGACAGTTATGATAGGTGAAATTAAGAGCAAGTAACAGTCATATGAGCATGCAAGTCTAGTATTGACAGATGAAAAGTTCAGGGAACAAGGGATAGGAAGGTTCACACATGAAACTGAACAAGAATAGAAATGGCCTAACAGATGTATACAAGAATAGGTACAGCTCATAACAAATACTGGCTTAATCATAAACAGGTAAAGAGTTGAGTATGGAAAGTATCATCAGGCAAAACAAGGATTCAATTGCATGTAGATCAGTAGAAGCATAGGTAGAAAACAACTAGGAATACAACATACTGAAATAGTAATAGCCACATTGGTTTGTAACCTTGGGAATTAATCAGGACATACCGGTAACAAGAGAGAGCAGCAGAATGAAAGACCCAAGTATGAGCACAATATTGGCCTAGGCTTATAGCCGGCCAATAACAATAGCAGTGTAAAGAAAAGAAGAGAGAAAATCACAAGAGAGAGCTTAGAGTAGTACTGATAAGAGAGAAGAACATAAGTCTGTGTGTGTATATTTGTGAAAAGGTAGGACTTTTATAGTTGAAAAACGAGTAGCAAAATATGGTAAGAATCACTATAGCATGGTAATAAAAGAAGTCAGAATCAATCAGTGTGGAGATTAAGACACGGTTCCCTTAAGTCAAGCGATTTCAAAAACTCAAACGGTAAAATGTATAACTTATAAGGTAAAGTAAAATCAGTACACAACCAATTAAGGAAAGAATCATAGTTAATTAAGTAATAGGGTAAAAAATTAAGGCTAGGTTCAAAAAATATTCTAATTAAGGAAATAGACAATAAGAATAAAGTACCAACAGGCGAATCAATCAATTTGAATAGAAATTGAGGGTTTAAAGGAAAGTATATCAATCAAACCCCCGTAAGTATGGAATCCAGAATCAATCAAACAAGAGTCACAATCATATAAATAGACAGGAATGCTCAGGCATAGTAAACAGGCAGGTTAAACAAGTGCTAGAAGAAAGAGGCAAGTCTGATCAATCGAGATAGTCATAAGCATAAGTTAGGCTAAGAAAACTCAGTAGAACACATTCAAAGCAAGGTAATCATAGAAACTCAAGAAAAGAGAGACGAGCAGTCATGATGATACACAGAACCACATATAGAAGTCTAGGAGAATTAGGGTTTTTAACATAAACGAGATAAAAGCTAGTGAAGTCATAGAATCAGTTATGATATGCAAAGAATCGACTCAAACACAAAGAAAAACTTAGCTTTAAACAGGCATAGAAAAGGTTCTGAGAAACCCTAGTTTTTAAAAGGAAGTGAGAACGTTTAAAAGTTGAAGATTCTTAAAGATGGAGTTGAGAACAGTGTAAAACATAAAGAAACAGGCTTGAATCATTTACAAACACCATAGATCTGAGAGGTTTAGGCAGAAATTAGGGTTTCATAAGAGAACCAGAGATAATCGGAGAACCTGCCGTGAAACTCAAAGATCGTGGTGGATATGGCGTGGCCGTGTCCAAAACCCCACCGGAGAGGCCGGGAACAAACCAAAGCAGGAGCCTAGGTACGAGTTGGCATGGCCCAGAACCTCGAGGGCTTCAGAGATGAAGTGATCCAGATAGAGGAGACCTCATGGAGGCTTGTAGTCGAAAGGAGGGTGGTCGGAGATGGCCAGAGGAAAGCGGAGGGGCTTCATCGGAGACGAAGAGACAGAAGTCTCTAGAGAGACTAGAGAGAGAGAGAGAGAGAGAGAGAGAGAGAGATGGGAGATAGAGAGATGAGAGAGATTTGGAAAATGAGGGGGTCGGGGAGGGGGTAGTTGGAATTAATTAAGGAAATATGGATCTGGACCGTTGATCTTATGTGATCAACGACTCAGATCACATATGGGGTTGGGCCGGGTATGAATTGGTTTGGGCTGGGTAGGAATTTTGGTTTTGGGTCTGGGTTAATTGGGTTTAAAGATCAGATGGGTTGGGTATAATGTGGCTAGATATTAAATAAAATATGGCTAGCTATTAAATACCCATAAAGAATAGATAAATAATTAATAAAATAGCTAATAATTGTATAAAAAAAATGAAACTAAGTTTAAAGAGGTGAAATTACAGTAATGAAATAATATAAAAATGTAAAAACATGCATAAGTTTCGAAATAAAATAATACAAAATGTTCAATTGGGCTATAATTGTAAAATTACCGTAATTAAAATTAAATGAAACCCAATTGGCTAATTTGTGAAATAATTGGATCCTTAATGGACAAAAAATGATTAAAAATAGCATAGTGAGCGGGGAAACATTTTGAAATTATTTATAACATGATTTATGAATAATTATTTGAATATGAAATATTAAATAAACAGGAAAATAATTTAATAAAAATATGAAAAAAATAGGGAAAAATACTCATTATTATAAAGAGTAATTTTGAAAGCTTATATGCAAGTTTGAAAATAATGTGAGGAAAAATTGGGTATCAACAACTGCCCCTCTTTACCCTGGAAGGATGAAAGAGTTGTCGGGTAAAGATATGATGGTCAATTTTGACCGAGATGAAACTGCGGGATAAAATTTGGCCGCACCATGGTTTTTGAGCTGCCTACATATCCCTGGTTTTACAGGAATCAGGCTGTATGTAGTTCCGGGATCATCGACGAAATATACCGGTGATGTTTCACAAGAACGGACGCAAGATGCATGGTAAGGTAAAAGTAGGAAGGTCTTACGGGATTGTGTCGGAGAACTGGAACGGTCTGCTCCTGCCTGGTTGGCTGTTCCAGCTGGGTTACCTGCAGATAGAGAACAAACGTATATTGTGCATAATATAAACATGATGCAAGTTCCCGTCGGACTATGAATGTTGTCTTTGGACCATTAAGATGATGTCCTTAGACCATGATGTCCTGGGGCATGAATTGTTGGCGCGGGATTCGCAGGCCATGAAATGATGTTCTCGGCCATAAGGATGGTGCCTCCGAACGATGATGCCTTTGAATAATGATATGCAAGTTGAAGAAGAGATCCGCATGCTGAAATGATGTTCTCGGGCCATGGGGATGGTGCCTTCGAACGATGACGCCTTTGGACAAATTCGCGATATTTCAGCCCATGAAGAATGCAATAGTATGATGTTGGCAAGACAGAGCTTAGTCTTGCGATTTGCGAAAAGAAAGTGGGCAAAGCTTAGCCCGAAAGAAGGCGTAAATAAATAGGGTAACGAAAGGTGACTGCTTTGCTAAGATAGAAAGGAGCTTAGTGTAGTGCAATAAGATGCGGAGAGAGGTAGCGTAGAACCTCGGAAGGCAGAATAGGCAGCCTTATGCAGATGCGAATGTAGATGGAGGTAGAGCTTAACCTCGGCAGATGAAGACAGAGCTTAGTCTCGGAAGGCGGAATGGTAGCCTTATTCAAAGATGCGAATGCAAATGGAGGTAGAGCTTAACCTCATGCAAGATGGAGATAGAGCTTAGTCTCGGAAGGTAGAAAAGTAGCCTTATGCAAAGATGCGAATGCAGATGGAGGTAGAGCTTAACCTCATGCAAGATGGATACAGAGCTTAGTCTCGAAAGGCGGAATGGTAGCCTTATGCAAAGATGCGAATGCAAATGGAGGTAGAGCTTAACCTCATGCAAGATGGAGACAGAGCTTAGTCTCGGAAGGCAGAAAAGTAGCCTTATGCAAAGATGCGAATGCAGATGGAGGTAGAGCTTAACCTCATGCAAGATGGAAACAGAGCTTAGTCTCGAGAGGCAGAAAGGTAGCCTCATGCAATGCAAAAAATAAAGTGACAGTAAGAGTTATTAGCTGATGATAAAGTGCGATGATACAACTGTTGTGAATGAAGTATCGTTTGCAATGATGATAGTAGTAAGTGTTGGCATGTGCAATGAGTTTGAGAGTGTATCCTTGAGAAACATGCGTCTTGTGGGGGTAATGGGATGTCTTGAGCTTCCGCCGTATTTGTGCCTGCATCCAAAGAAAAATCATGAGTTCTGTAGAGGGAGGGGTTAGTTCGTATCCCTGCTGGCTCGGATCGGCTTATCTGCTTGATGATGATGACTTCGTTCGTACCACAGGGGTAGCGTTGCTAAAACAAGCTATTTTTTTTTAGAAATAAATATAGCATGGTTTTATAAAATATGATATAACATATAGAAAATAATAGTTTTCTTTGGATGAACCGACGACCATGACGCGGTTCAAGACATTGCAACCTCTCTTGCTGCGGAGATTTGAGGGTCCTACTAAAAAATTTGCCCTAGTTTGATGGGTGAAGGCTTCTGGATGTTACTGGCGTGGTGCTTGGGCTGAACTTGCTTCGGAATTTTGAGGTCCCTCCTCAAAAATCTGCCCTAGTTTCCATTTGGGAAAAATGAAAATTTTATTAAAATATGACCGAACCCATAGGGTTGCCTACGTATCCCCTCTTAAATGGGAATCAGGTCAAGCGTAGTTCAATTACAGCATTGATAGAAGCATAATAATTACACATAGTAGCTCTTCACTACGTCTGAATTGATTGGTTTAGGCCAAATTTCTCCATCCATTTCTTCCAGTATGAGTGCTCCTCCTGTTAGTACTCGGTGAACCATGTACAAGCCTTCCCAATTGGGAGAGAATTTCCCTTTTGCTTCGTCTTGATGAGGAAAGATTTTCTTTAACACCAGCTGCCCCGGTGTGAATCGTCTTAGTTTTACTTTCTTGTAGAAGGCTCGGGTCATTCTATTCTGATATAGTTGACCATGACAAACCGCGTTCATTCTCTTTCCGTCTTTGAGGGCCAACTGCTCATAACGGCTTCTTACCCATTCGGCGTCGCTGAGCTTGGCTTCTTGTATAATTCTCAAAGATGGAATTTCAACTTTAGCAGGAATGACGACTTCTGTACCGTATACCAACATTTAAGGAGTTGCCCCGGTTGATGTGCGAACCGTGGTGCATACCCCAACAAAGCGAATGACAGCTTCTCATGCCATTGCTTGTGCTTCTCTATCATCTTTCTCAGTATCTTCTTGATGTTCTTGTTGGCAGCCTCAACGGCTCCATTCATTTGAGGTCTGTATGCTGTAGAATTCTTGTGCTTGATCTTGAAGGTTTCACACATTACTCTCATCAAATCACTATTGAGATTGGAACCATTATCGGTGATGATTGACTCTGGAACTCCAAACCGGCAAACAATGCGGTCGCGGACAAAATCGGCCACGACTTTCTTAGTAACTGCTTTGTGAGATGCTGCTTCGACCCATTTGGTGAAATAGTCAATGGCAACCAGAATTAACCTGTGGTCGTTGGAGGCGGCAGGCTCGATGGGTCCAATAACGTCCATGCCCCAAGCGGCGAACGGCCAGGGTGAACTTGTTACATTAAGCTCACTGGGAGGTACCTTTATCATATCCCCATGTATTTGACATCGATGGAATTTGCGGACATACTGGATGTAGTCTGTTTCCATGGTCATCCCANGATAACCTTCGAAGAGTGCGCTTTTGAATGGTGTTTGCAAGTTCTGGGTACTCTCCCTCTGCCAAGTACTCCTTAATGTCATGAAACCAAGGCTTTCCATCTGCTTCTTCCTCAACGTGGGCATAGTAGGCCGGCTGATTGTGAATCCCCACCAGGATAGGATCAATGAAATTTTTATCTGGATGCTGGATCATGGATGACAAAGTGGCTAGTGCGTCGGCGAACTCATTCTGGATTCTGGGAACGTGCCGGAATTCAATCTTCGTGAACCTCCTTCTCAATTCCTGCACACGATGTAGGTATGGAAGTATCTTGGAATTCTTGGTCGCCCATTCCCCTTGGACTTGGTGTATCAATAAGTCGGAATCACCGATCACTAATAATTCCTGAACATTCATGTCAATGGCCAAGTTGAGCCCAAGGATGCAGGCCTCATATTCAGCCATATTGTTGGTGCAGGGGAATCTGAGTTTGGCAGATATCGGGTAATGCTGACCAGTTTATGAAATTAAGACTGCTCCAATACCCACGCCTTTGAAGTTTGCGGCCCCATCAAAGAACATCCTCCAACCGCCGTAGGATTCTGCAATGTCCTCTCCTATGAATGATACTTCCTCATCGGGGAAATATGTTTTCAAAGGTTCGTATTCTCCGTCCACAAGATTCTCAGCAAGATGATCGGCTAATGCTTGTCCCTTGACTGCCTTCTGAGTTACGTAAATGATGTCAAACTCACTTAACAGGATCTGCCATTTAGCTAGCTTGCCAGTGGGCATGGGCTTCTGAATGATGTACTTTAGCGGATCCATCCTCGATATGAGGTACGTTGTGTAGGCACAGAAATAATGCCTCAGCTTCTGTGCGACCCAAGTCAAATCACAACAGGTGTGTTCTAATAGAGAATACCGGGCCTCATACGGAGTAAAATTTTTGCTGAGGTAGTAAATTGCTTGCTCTTTCCTCCCTGTTTCGTCATGTTTCCCGAGAACGCAACCGAAAGCTCCATCTAATACAGCCAGGTAGAGTAATAGGGGTTTACCCGGCTCTGGGGGTACCAATACTGGTGGTGTTGAGAGGTACTCTTTGATTCTGTCGAAGGCTTTTGGAAAATCCTCGGTCCATTTGGTGGCAGCATCCTTTCTCAGCATTTTGAAAATTGGTTCACAAAATGACGGTAGACTGGGCTATGAACCGGTTGATATAATTGAGCCTTCCTAGAAAGCTCATAACATCCTTTTTGTTCTTCGGTGGTGGAAATTCTTGAATGTCTTTGACCTTTGATGGATCTAGCTCTATTCCTCGATGACTGGCGATGAACCCTAGCAGCTTGCCAGCGGGAACCCCGAACGCACACTTTGCAGGGTTAAGTTTCATATTGTATTTCCTTAACCTGTTGAATAACTTTCTCAAATCTTCCATGTGATCAGCAACTTTCTTTGATTTAATAATGACGTCATCCACATACACCTCAATTTCCTTGTGAATTATGTCATGGAATATAGTAGTCATGGCCCTCATATAGGTGGCCCCTGCATTCTTCAGACCGAATGGCATCACTTTGTAGAAATACACTCCCCACGGCGTAATGAATGCCGTTTTCTCAACATCTTCCTCATCCATCCAAATCTGATGGTAACCAGCAAAACAATCTATGAAGGACTGCAGCTCGTGCTTAGCACAGTTGTCAATTAAGATGTGTATGTTCGGCAGGGGGAAGTCGTCTTTCGGACTGGCCCGGTTGAGATCCCGGTAGTCGACGCAGATTCTTACCTTCCCGTCTTTCTTTGGTACCGGCACAATGTTAGTTAACCATGTAGGATATTCGACCACTCGGAGAACCCCGGCGTTGATCTTCTTGGTGACCTCTTCTTTGATTTTCAAGCTCATGTCTGGTTTGAACTTCCTGAGCTTTTGCTTCACTGGTGGGCATGTTGGATTGGTTGGCAGCTTGTGGGCCACAATAGATGTACTGAGGCAAGTCATGTCATCATATGACCAGGCGGATATGTCCTCATACTCCCTTAAAAATTCCGTATATTCCTCCTTTTCTGATGGTGACAGATGAATGCTGATGCGTGTTTCTTTGAGGTTCTCTACGTTTCCCAGGTTGATGACCTCAGTCTCGTCCAAGTTAGACTTAGGTCTATTCTCAAAGTTCTCGACTTTTTTAATAATATCCTCAGGTATATCCTCCTCGTCTGACTCGGAATCCATTTGTTGCGTTGCCTCGTTGCAGGTCACAGTCGTCGGTTCATCAAGATAAGTAATAGTAATGTTGTATAAAGTAAAGTAATGGGGAGGAAAACAGTAACAAATAAATTGAGTAATTGTTTGAACATAAGAGCTCTTTCTTGCAGAAATTGAAAATGCAAAAAATAAGGAAATTCTGTAAATAATGTTTGTTTTGTTAGCCTTGCTACCCCGAGGCTCGACGGGCTTTGGTTGTCCTGACGGACCAATTGTTGAGATGTGATCCCTTGCTCACGACTTGTATGGAAGGGCCTTCCTCCCCCTCCTCTTCAAAAAATGACACAACAGTCCATATTCTCATCACCCAGAAATAAATCCCTTATCGCTGCTAGCGCTTCCTCTTCGTCTGTACCATATATGATGTCAGCTGGTTGGAAAGTCTGCTCTATGTGGGGTATTGGCTGCTCCAATGGGTAGTAGGGGCCGCGCCATGGTGGCGACCAGTCCTTGAACTCCTTCCAAGTGTATTCGTACCCTAGACCAAAAGTAGTATTGTGCTTCTTGAGTGTTATTGGCTTTGTTATTCCTTGAAGATGCTTACCGAGCCCTTTACCCGGCTCGTATCCTTGCCAGTTCAATATGCTTTTGGTTTTACTTCCCCACCACTTGTCTTTGTCAATAGCGTTAACACGATCTATGTTATGATAGAT
>ML293396.1:0-64866 GCA_005239495.1 Nicotiana undulata | reverse complement strand
GACCCCTCAAATCGACCCTTGAAGGTCTCATAATCTCATGCCCCAAAATCCTATTTTTCTACTGTTTTTCATGAATTAAAGGCTGGGATTATAGTCTATAATCACCCATAATTGAGTTTTATTGACTAGAACACTTACCTCAATGAAGAACAGGGATTTTCCCTCTTCAAAATCGCCCAAAAAGCTCTCCTCCACTCAACAATGGTGTAAAAGAGGGTTTGAGTCGCGGAGGGTTTATTATTTAACTGCCCAGTTATCTCTTCACCGCGATCGCGGACTCCCTGTCGCGATCGCGGACTCCCTGTCACGATCGCGGAGCACAATTGTTAAACCCCACGCGATCGCATCCCCCCTTCACGCGACCGCGAAGACTATTCAACCTCGCCCCCACGCGCCTGCCTTATCCCTATGCGATCGCGAATCCCCTCACGCGATCGCAATGCCTGACCTGCCTGACCTCTGTGATCGCGGACGCCTTTATAAGATCGCAGATAACAAAAATGTTTCCCCTCACGATTGAACTATGCGATCGCGACTCTCCCTACGCGATCGCAGAGAAGAAAAACCTGCTGCACAAAAACCAGAAACCATCAATATTTTCAAGTCCAAATGAGTCCGTTAATTACGCGAAATCAATCTCGATCCCCTCGGGACCCCAACCAAACTTACCAACATACCCCTTAACATCATTCAAACTTAGTTGAACTCTCAAAACACCAAAACTAACATCAAAACTCCAAATTTGCATCGGATTCAAGCCTAAGAACTTTGATATTTCGAAAATTCACCAATGATGTCGAAACTATCCAAATCAACTCCGATTGACCTGAAATTTTGCAGACAAGTCCAAAATGACATTACGAACTTGTTCCAATTGTCGGAATTCCATTCCGTCCTCTATAGCCTATTTTCCACTGCCGACCAGAACCGCCAAAAAACTAACTTTCACCAATTCAAGCCTAATTCTACACCGGACATCACAAAATTATTGTGAACACACTCCTAAATTCCAAATCACCTAATGAAGCTATCCGAGCCATAAAATTCGCATTCCGAGGTCATTTACCAATAAGTCAACTCTTAGTTGACTTTTCCCATTTTTAAGGTTGTTCTTAAGGACTAAGTGACTAAATTCTCATTTAACCATTTCGATTTCAAGCCTATCAACTCTAACACATTAATAATAGAATAACCAATATATAATAAGCCACTAACAACAGTTATAATGCAGGTTTTACGTAACGACAGATCGGGTCGTTACAAATCTTAGACAACAAATGCACGCAAATAAATTCTCACATTAGGCGTTAGGCAATTTTAGATTTGTGGCAAAATAAAGCCATTAAGCCCTGTAGACATGGTTTCTATGTGACCTCGGATTCAGACGTGCAGGCAGTTTCAGGTGCAAGGTGTCACTTTAAACTTATATACAAGATTTCCAAACAACTATGCAGCTTAGGGGTATTTGGTATTGCATGCTGGTTATTGATATTACATATTATAAGTGACTAAACCTATATACATGATCTCTAGGCGATTTACATTGTAGTGGCAGTGATAACCATTGGAAATACTCAGGATTACTCACTTTGATCCTACAGGAATGCTTTCTAATAGTGGCATGGCTAAGCAATGAAATAGTGTTTGAAAGTTCAGTATTAACACTTTAAAGCGAGTGGTAATACCCTATAGCTAGGATTTCTAACGATTAACGATTGAAACTGGTTTTTTATACATAGCCCTTATAGGCATGTCTTCTAGGTGAGCAATTATGATAACAATAGCAAATTAAACAATTAAGGTTCTATAGGCATGATTTCTGGATGAAGATTAGTAGAACATAAGCTAGTATGATCATATGGCCATGGTATCTAATGAATATGTTGCAGTTATGCAAACTGAGATAATGTTCATTGACATTTTATTTCCTATAGGCATGATATCTAACGTGAAGAAGTTTGAACGAATCATTAATGCGTTTGCAATGTAGTAGGCAGATAATAACGTGAGAATGGAACATGAAAACATGTGAGGTTATTTTTATGTCCTATATGCATGATATCTAACAAAACAAATAGAAGCAAAACATGTTGAAAAAATTAAACACTCAGATCCTATAGGCAGGATTTCTACCATTTCATGCAAATATTAGAATAGACCCATTTTCCCAATTGTACTATTACCCCAATTGTTAATGCAAAATTATTACAGGCCTAGTAATGAAATAAATTACAAAGTGTTACAAGATAACTATAGTGGGCCTAAGACATTCCCAAAGTATACCCAGTACAACCAGGCCTTCAATTTCGTATCCATACAAGTTTCACCACATCCCAGAAACCTCAAGAGCACTCAAACCAAACCTAATAGCCACAGTTGATCAAACGATCCAGAAAACAGTCATTTACACATGCCAATTGGCTTATTAAGTAGGTAGAAATGGGGGCAGAATTGAGCAATTAGGATAAAGTGGCCAAAGAACCTTAGACCCTACTGTATCATAGTTTACAAGGGTATCAAAATGGAACCTGAGCAGTGATCACACTAGGGAGGTTAATGGAGAAGTTTTAGGGGGCCTTGTCTTTCACCCGGCCAAGAATTAGAGACTCATAACATGAAACAACCAATGAAAACAGTAATAAAGTAATAAGGTTTGGAAAAGCATTTGCAAACACTACAGAATGATCACATAATGAACATGTTAACACAGAGGGTGCATGAACTCAAGAAATAAGCTAACACATTGGGGCGAGTGACATATTAATAAGAAACAAGGAACCTGAAGCTTATGGGATTACCAAGTTAATAGGAAAGGAGCATTAGGCTTATAAGACAAATAGTTGTCACTAATGCAACAAGTTTAAAACCTACAGGATCAAATTCTACTACACATAGGGATTAAACATCATAACTTATACTAATGAGGCAAGTAGAATCATAGTTTACGCAAAACAAAGTCTGAGAGGTTCCACTTAATTACTAGGGGGTACAGAACTGGGTAGGGCAAGAACACAATAAGTGACAAACATAGACATGGGAGAACACTACACACTTCGAGTGAAGATCTTAAAAAGATTAAGGAATATTAATAACATAAACTAATCACTAGAGAAGTTCGGAATCAGGTAAGAACGGGATTAGGCCATACAACCAAATGCAAACACTAAAATTGTCATCACACTAAGGTAAACATGCTTCGAATTGTCCAAATTTCCTAAGTTAGATACAAATACTCTATTTAGGGCTAACATTTTAAAGGCAAACCACACATGAAGAAAGTCAGGTAATTATACCAAATCATGCAGTTTTAGGGAACAAATTCATCCTAATTAGAACATAATGGAATAAACATTGAGAAGATTGAGAACTACCCATTTATTTCTCAATAAAAAAGAAAAAACAACAATCAGGACCCAAAATCTCAGATGCGTCAAGTTCCCAAGGTTTTCAAGAACCTACGGCAGTGCTCACACCCAAGAAAGGTCGAAAAGTAGGAACTCTGGTGGCCTTTTCTTTCAGCCAACGAAGAGCCAAAGTAGAACAGGATAATAAACGAACAAAGTAAAAGCCCTAATTTCAGTAGAAATTATTTAGCGAATGAAGTCTTTTTAGAAGGGAATGGGGGAGGGGTTTATATAATAGTGAGAGTCAAATGGTAACAGAGTAATTTAAGCAACTAACAAGGAAAATAAATATACAAATAGGTCTGAAAATCAATTTAAGAAATTCGTAAACCCTAGTTTCTTTAGGAAAAGTAAATATGGACAAAATATTCGGACACACAGTAGCATATGACGAATATAGACAAAATAATACTCAAAAACAGAGATTTGAACCAAGTTCGATTCTGTAAACCCTAGTTTTAGGGAAAGTAAAATCAACAGAATTTCTTGTCTTAGACTTAGGTAGCAGTTGCAAGTTTAAAGACCAGCAGTGAGGGGAAGACTTTTCTAGAGAAGTTTAGACAGTTTGCTCCTTTTTTGAGAATTCTTTATGAATATAAACAAATCTTCGGACTCATAGTAGCATAGGATGAACATAGATAGAATGACACTCAAAAATCAGGGATTTGAACTATTTTTTGTTCGATTTCGGAGAGATCTGCTTGCCATGCTTAGGTAAGCACTATAGGAGAACAACTATTACAAAATAGGGGTCGAGTATGGTAAGAAATATCCATTGAATCCCATATTTGGTGGGATTAGGAGAAGATTTAGGGGCGGCGACTTTAAGGTTCTTCAGAGAGATCTTGAGAGATCAACGACCAGGATTTAAAACATGAGTGGGGCGGGTTAAATATGGCGGGTCCGGCCAGGTTTTGGGTTACGAGTTATTGGTTTGGGCTGGGTTATTGGGCTAGTTTTTAAATACCAATATTTTATCAAATATAATTTATAAAAGTGATTAATAAATAGAAAAAATATTATTTTTGCAGTAAAATGATAAAAAATAATAACTTTAACATTATAAAAAAATAAAAAGTTATATTTGGCATAAATAATGTAATGATACATGAATATAGACTATTATTGAAAAAATGTGCAATTAGCCTAAACAAATGCAAATATAATTATGAAAAGTATGGTAAAATATTTAAAAACATACATGTTCATGTAAATAATAAGTTTGGATGATTAAATCATCATCAAAATAATTTTAAGGATAATTGTTGGTGTGATGACCCAAAGGGTCATCTTGTGATTTAAGACTCCATTCTGGGCTCCTTAGCCTTAAAAGCAGTTTTTTACTCACCTCGATTTGTGTGCGCAGTCCGGGCATGAATTCAAAAATCTTTTATGTGAAAATTTATGAAATAATAATTTTTGAGAGTTAAAATTTTGATTTTCAGTTGACTTTGGTCAATGCTTTTAGTAAACGGACCCAGACCTGTGTTCCGACGGTCCCGGGAGGTCCGTAGTAAAATATGGGACTTGGGCGTATGCCCTGAACCGAATTCCGAGGTCCCTAGCTCGAGAAATGAATTTTTGATGAAAGTTGTTAAACTGAAATTTAAAGGAATTAAAGAAATTGATAAATGTTTTAACTCGTTGGTATCGGGCCCATATTTTGGTTTCAAAATGCGGTACAGATCTATTATAACATATATGTCATGTCTATGAAATTTTGTAGAAATCGGAGTTTATTGGACGTGATTCAGACGCCCGGTTGAGAAGATAGTGAATTTGAAATGTTCTTGAGAACTTCATGAGTTTTGATGCTAAATCCATAGTGTTAGGTGTTATTTTAGTGATTTGATCACACGAGCAAGTCCGTAGGATGTTTTTAGACTTGTGTGCATGTTTGGTTTGGAGCCCCGAGGGCGCGAGTGAGTTTCGAGTAGGCTTCGGGATGTTTTAAACTTAGAAAAATCTAGCGTATTGTTGTTTCTGGTTCACTGATGCATTGTAATTTGCGATCGCAAAGCCTCTCCGGCGATCGCGAAGTGTAATTGGGTTGGGGGTCTATTTCATCTACGTAAACGCGAGGCACCAGCCTCGAACGCAAAGCGGGAGGGGTTTAGCCCTTTGTGAACGCGTAGTGTTTTTGAAGTTGGGTTGGGAACCATCGAGTTGCTCTTCGCGAACGTGACCACTGGGTCGCGAACGCGATAGTCAGGTGGGCTAAGCATCACGAAATCGAACATCACATCTTGAACGCGTAGGCCTTTGGACCGCAAAGCTCCGCAAACGCGACAGGCCCTTCGCGAACGCGAAGAAGGCCTGTCTAGCGATTAAAACAGAACCTAAAAACGGGAATTTAGTCGTTCTTTCATATTTTCAAAACCAAGGAGGCTTTGAGGCGATTTTCAAGAAAGAAGTTCTTCCCCAAAGTGTTGGTAAACAATTCTTGACTACTTTCCTCCAATTTCTCATTGTATTTCATCAATTTCCAACTAAAAATCAAAGGTTTTCATGGTAGAAATTGGTGGTTTGGGTAGAATTAGGGAATTTTACATAATTTTGAATTTAGACCTGGAATTTAGGTCGGATTTCGAAACTAACTACATATTTGAGCTCGGGGGTGAACGGGTAAACGAATTTTGGTCCGAACCTCGAGTTTGGACCAAGCGGGCCCAGGATAGGATTTTAACATTTTGGGAAAACTTAGGAAAACCATGATTATGCATTAAAGTTAACCCCTTTAGCAATAATTAATGATTATTAAACTAATTATGATTAGATATGAGTGGGTTGGAGGTTAATTCTAAAGGAAAAGTTGTACTTGAGCAGTGAGTGGCCTGCGAAATCGAGGTAAGTGTTGTGTCTAACCTTAGCTTGTGGGAGTAGGTATTGTGTGACTAATTGCTTCTTGTTTTGTTGTTAAATACGATGTACAAGTGAGGTGACGATTACCTATACGTTGTGGTCGAGTCATAACATGCGAATGAAAGTTCATTCTTGTTATTCTTGTTGTATTAAAGCCTATTATCTATGCTTATTGTTGCTATTGAGATGCTGGAAGATTTGTATCCGGTTCCAAATGGATAACATTGTGAATATCGATTTTAGGTTGAGGTATTAAATCGTGAAAGTAATTATGAGGAGATACTATTTTCTTGTGAAATTTCTCTTTATTTGTTGTTAATGATTCTGTGATTGGTGAGGAAGTGTGTAAAAGCACGAAGGATAATGCCGTGCATAATTTATTTATATTGTGAGGAAGAGTGTAAAAGCACGAAGGGTGATGACGTGCATAATTTATATTGTGAGGTTTAGAGTAAAAGCACGAAGGGTGATGCCGTGCATTCTTATTTATTATCTGGTGAGGATGAGAGTAAAAGCACAAAGGGTCATGTCGTGCATTCTTATTCATTATTTGGTGAGGCTGAGATTAAAAGCACGAAAGGTGATGCCGTGCAGATTTCCTTTCTATTTTAATTGCTTAATTGGTTTGTTGACCACCGTTTATTTATATCTTCTCGTTTTCTCACCCCTTATGTTGAAATTCCCCACTACATGTCCCCATCCCATTATTTGTTGTTTTAAATTATTTATTTGTTGTTACTTCTACTAGCATGGTTATATATGTTCGGGTTTTTATGTTGTGTTTTGTCCTAGCCTCGTCACTACCCCGCCGAGGTTAGGCTCGATACTTACCAGTACATGGGGTCGATTGTACTGATTCTGCACTCTGCACTTTCTGTGCAGATACAGGTATCAGTCCTAGCTGAAACTGAGATTGTAGTTGGCATTGCGTAGAATACCCGAGGTAGATCTATCGACGTCCGCAGACTCTTGGAGTCCCCTTCCTGATTTTCATCTGTTGTTTCCCTTGGTTTCATAAACAATTGTATTTCTTTATTTCAGCCAAATACTTGTAGTTGATCTTAGTAGTTCATGGATTGTGACTCCAGACTCTGGGTAGCTAGACTTATATAGATTTTACATGCGCAGTGTTATTATACAAGTTTCAATTCTTACTTTACTTATCATGCTTTACGTTGTAGTAGTTCTCAGTACTTTGTAAGATTTTAAGTTGCAAACTTCTAATATTGTCTTGCCTAGCAAGTGCAGTGTTAGACGCCATCACGGTCCCGGCGGTGGGAATTCGGGTCGTGAAAGTTGGATATTTATACAATAAATGGAAAGAAATTAATTTAAAGCTTTTAAAATTATGGAAACTTATGGAAAAGTCTTGTATAAGTTTATAAACTAAATGACGATGCAAATTTTAAAAGTATATATATATATATCAAAAATATGAGGAAAAAATTAGGTATCAACAACAGGCATACTCCCCTGTTGGAGATGCTCGAACTGATGGCGATGCTCCTCTCTCAATGTGATAGGGAGAAACTTCTCTCGGAAGAGCTGAGAGAAATGGTCCCAAGTAAGAGCAGGCGACCCGGCTGGTCTGGTTAACAAATTATCTCTCCACCATTTCTTGGCAGAACCTGACATCTGAAATGCAGCAAAATCGTCCTCATTGGTCTCCACTATAACCATGTTCCGTAGCACCTCATGAAAGCTATCAACATACTCCCGGGGATCCTTTGAAGAAGCACCACTGAAGTGAACCGGAAAGAGCTTGCTAAACCTGCACAATCTCCATAAAGCCTCAGAAGACATAGCTGACCCATTACTGGTATGTGCTGCAACAACCAACTGAACTACTCTGACTGGATGAGTTGCTGGAGTCTGATACTAGGGAGCCATCTGCTCCGGAGTGTGAGTAGCAGGATTATGTGCTCCTCCTACAGCCTGAGAGACGGCAAGTGCCATGGGAAATGCGCCATTCTAGGCCACACACTCCATAAGGTCCACCAAACGGACCAAAGCGTCCTGAAGCACTAGGGTGGCAATGAACCCCTTCGGAACCTGGGCTGGTCCAACAGGAGCAATCTGAGTTGGAACCTCCTCGTCAAACTCTACCTGAGGCTCCACTGTTTGGGCTGCTGCTCGGTCTCTAGGCTTTGCCCTGCCGCTGCCTCGGCCTATGGCACTGCCTCGACCTTTTCCCCTCGTAGGAGTTTCCATTGGAGGCTCTGGGTGCTGCTAAGCTAAAGATGTGGTACGTGTTCTCGCCATATGCGAGAGAATAAGATTAGAAGTGTTAAATCAACATTGAGAAAACAAAATCTTACGACAGAGAAGAATAGAAGTAAAATTTGTTCCCAAACTTCATAGCCTCTGGAAGATAAGTACAGTTGTCTTCGTATCGATCCTCCAGACTCTACTAAGTCTGCTCGTGAATTGTGAGACCTAGGCAACCTAAGGCTCTGATACCAACTTCTCACAACCCGGAATTCCTACCTTCAGGATCGTGATGGCGCCTAACATTTCACTTGCTAGGCAAGCCAACATTAGAGAATTATTAAGCCAATCCTTACTCAATTCAGTAAATAACATCAAATAAGCTAAAATGAAATAAAACGAGTGAAAATTAATATAAATGCTTTAATATTTACTACAATCCCGGATCTGGAGCCACAATTCACGAACTTCTAGGATTTACTACAAGTAAAGTCAAAAGAAATACAACTGTTTGAACGAAAGAAACAATAAAACATGAAAATCTGTGAACACCAACAGATCTAGCTTGAGTCTCCAATGAACCAGTCCAAGCTGCTATGCCTCCCGATCAGCTGGGACCAATGCCAAAATATGCACAAGAAGTGCAGAGTGTAGTATGAGTACAACCGACCCCATGTACTTTGTAAGTGCCGAGCCTAACCTCGATGAAGTAGTGATAAGGCGGGCCAGTTACACTACAACATGTACGCAATATATATAATAAAGACAGAAAGAGGAAATATAGAATGAAGTAAAGAAGTAAAATTGCAAATAATAACAACAATTCCAGGAAATAAGCCAGCAACATTAAGAATTTACCAATCCTTAAGTGCGAAAGAAAATACCGTAAAACTAACACAGCTCAGAGAAATATAAAACATAAGTTGTTCCGGCGCGCAACTCGATCCCACAGTATCACAATATCATAATCGTAATTCACCCTTATTCCACCAAAACAAGCCACCCTTATTACACATGTTGCGGCGTGGAACCTGATCCCACCGTACAGTATAGATCCATCCTTATTCCACCACATTATTCACTCTTATTTCACTTACTGCGACGTGCAACCCGATCCCACCATATCAATACCAAGTACTCAATGCACACAGTCAAATTCATAATTCAAATTACGGGAAGCCTTTACAAATCCATACCAACTGAACCAAATAGGAAACCTTGCACAACAGGAGAATCTACATAAGCAATTCTACACAGCGAGACCAAACCCAAAAGTTTACAAGTAGAAGATGCAAGTAAACCATTTTGAGCAAATAGTAGGAAATCATGAAACTATGAAAAAGACCCAATATCATAAATGAGAGAAGACATTGATTATCAGGTAGCAATTAGGCGTAGAAACACATATAGAACAGATAACAAGTTAGACATGGAAAGAGATAATTAAAGAAAGCAGAAAAACAAGGAAACACAGGTAATTCGGTGGCGCATAAGCACTCCTCACCTCGGATATACGCCACTTACATAAAATTTACATAACACATAATCTGAGGGTTCCTAATAGCCTCAAGTCAAGGTTAGACACAACATTTACCTCGCTCCAAAGGCCACTCAATACTCAATCACAATTTTTCCTCTAGAATCCGCATCCAAACCACTTGTATCTATCTATAATTGACTCAATAATATCAATTATTGCAAAAGGAATACATTACAATGGATAAATTTAGATTTCCCAAACTTTTTTCCCAAAAAGTCATAAATCGACCCCGGACCCGCTTGGTCAAAACCCGAGGTTCAGACAAAAAATCTAGTTACCCATTCACCCCCGAACCCGATTATGTAATTAGTTTCGGAACCCGAGCTCAAATTGAGGTCTAAGTTCCAACTTTAAAAAAATCCCTAATTCTACCAAAACCTCCAATTTCCACCATGAAAGTCCTAGATTTTAGGCTGAAAACTCATGAAATGTAATGGGTAATTGAAAGAAAGTTGGATAGAATCACTTACCAACAAATTGGGGAAGCAAATCTCTTGGGAAAATCGTCTCCAGGTTTTTTAGCTTTTTGAAAATTTTAAATAATGGCAAAAATCTCATTTTCAAGTATGTTTTAATCACTTGCGTCAGGCCTTCTTCGCGTTCGTGAAGGGCCTATAGTGTTCGTGAAGAGCATGTCCTAAATGGCCTACGCGATCGCAAGTAACGCGATCGCGAGTAACGCTACGCTTTCACGTGTAACTATTCGCGTTCGCGTAGAGCAAACCCCCAATGCTCGGCGTTCGCGACCGTAGTCTCGCGTTCGCGTAGGAGAAAACCCACCTAGCCTAGTTCACACTTCGCGTTCGCGAGAGTACCTTCGCGAGCGCAAAGAAGGAAACTGGAAGGCACCTGAAACTGCAGAAAACCAGATTTCTAAGTTTCAAAAACATGTGTAGCCTATCCAAAACTCACCTAAGCCCTCGGGGTTCCAAACCAAACATGCACACAAGTCCAAAATCCTCATACGAAGTCGCTCGCATGGTCAAAACACCAAAATAACGCCTAGAACTACGAATCAGACACCAAATCAAATGAAATTTTCAAGAAAACTTTAAAACTCTATTTTCACAACCGAACGTCCGAATCACATTAAATCAACTTCAACTCTCACCAATTTCATAGACAAGTCATAAAAGTAATAATATACCTGTACCGCGGAACCAAAATATAGATCCGGTACCAATAAATCCAAACATCAGTCGATTCTTAAAAACCATAACACTTTCAAACTTTCAATTTTCAACAAAAATCAATAACACGGGCTAGGGACCTCTGAATTCAATTCTGGGCATACGCCAAGGTCCCAAATTACGATACGGACCCACCAGGACCATCAAAACACAGATCGATGTCCATTTTCTCTAAACGTTGACCGAAGTCAACTCAAATAAACTTTTAAGGTAAAATTCTTATTTTTTATCATTTTTAACATATAAGCCTTCCAGAAGAACACTCGGACTGTGCACGCAAATCGAGAAAAGCTTAAATAAAGTATTTGAGACCTCGAAACACTGAATTAGATTCTAAAATATAAGATGACCTATCGAGTCATCGCATTACTACACTTGAAGAACCTTATTAAATATTAGTTATCGCGCTACGCAAGCAAATCCGCGATTTTAGCAAAAGGATTAATTAAATTAGAAATTAGTTAAAGCTAGTAGATAAGGTATTGTATTATTGGATTAAAATATTAAATATTAATATCACGTACGCAAAGCGAGTCCGTGAATGAAAAAGTAAAAACGCGCACACTACTTGCCTAGCGTTTAAATTAATTATTAAGGAGATTATGTTGTAAAGTTATTTTAATAAAAGAAAAACTGAAATTTTGAATTATTATTATTATTATTATTATTATTATTATTATTATATAAAAAGAGATATAGAACATTACTGATGGCCAACTCACTTAAATTAAAAATGCCGCCATGTTTTGGTTGTCATAGACATTGAGCCCAATTAAAGTAACAATTTGGGTTGCTGGCCCCTTTCGAAATTAAATGGCCATTAGGCCTATTGTTAGTTAGTTACTTTGGATCTAGAATTTTATTTTTCTGCCCAACTTACTATTAACTATTGATAAACTATTAGTAAGGGCCAATATTTTTATCCTTTTCATCACCTAACTATAATTTATGCTCATTAATCACACAAAAATACTTATAAAACAATAATTACAAGAAATAACACACTAATCCAAAAATTGTAAATGACATCACGGATTGTTGAACATTGGCTAACAAATCTCAGTTAAACTAAATTCAATAAGCTACTAAAAGGAAAAAACTTATAAAATTAAAAGAAACTATTTTTTCATGAAACATGTATGAGCTTAAAATACGAGACAATCTTCTGACTTTAAATATACATTACAACGGACATATACATATAAATATATAAATATATAGACCAAACAGTATACTAAAACCATTCCAATGCATCATCGTTGCTTTTCGCTTGGCTTACATAGCACAACTTTCAAAGGTTTGGAATATTAAACAAGTTAGTAAGGAAATTGTGATCATTAGTTTCAATCAATACTTCATAATGATAAAACACCTAAACCATGAAAAGAAATGTTATTTGATATTCTCTACAAACAAACCGAAAATAACAACGTGCTATGAGCCAAAATATTTAAAATATGGTGTCAACCATAATTAACCAAGAAGTTTAACGTTTATTACACATGCTTACATACAATATCCTACACAAACATGTTTAAAGCTAAAAAATGAAGAAGCTAAAGAACACTTAAATCTGCTTCATTTCTATTCATTCTTGACTCAAAATTACAGTAGCACTATACGAGAATTACTTGGATAGCAGAAAGAAAATGTCAACAGAGAGGAACTGAATTTCAGCAACAAAAGCAGCAGAAAACGGCAGCAAAATCGTGGTTAAACAACTCGAAAACCTTAGAGAAAAAATCCAGAACCAACTCTAAAGAATACTTATACTTTTCTAAAAGGTTGCACTCTAAAATTCACTCACAGAGGTTACAATGTCAGCTTACTCATGGTCATAGGTGCTTCAGCTGCTGGTTTTTTTACTCAAAATTGTGTTTTTAGGATGTAAATCCCGTCCAACAATGTGTGATAAAGTGTGTATGAAGTGAGGAAACAACAGCCTCTTATATAGGCAAATAAAGTCACTTTTTGGACAGATTTTGGTTCATCAAAAATCTGTCCAAAAAGGACTGACTTTGTATGCTAAACACTGTTCAAAGACTGTCCTAAAGGTAAAAAGACAGCATGAAAATCTGCTATAGCAGAAGCAAGAAGAAAAAATATCATTTCAGTCACCCTACTTGTAAAAGGTAGGCTACCATCACCCTATTTTATTGTAAAATAACATAAGCTTTAGCTCTTACAATATTAGTACCAACCTATGTGATCCAAACCAAACTAAGATAGAAAAACACATAACTAGGCTTAGAAATTGAACTATAAATCAACTATGGGAAATTCAGAATCGAATAACTAAAAATCAAATAAAAACAAGTATATTATCCAAACTAACTAATTGAAATCGTCAGCTTAACCTATCACATACCAACCGATTGTTTCATTAAATTAATTATGACTAAACAACACACTTGAATAAATAGAGACAAACAAATGTTAATCAAACTAATAAATAAGTGATTATACAAAATGACTACGAACATAGAAGAAATAAAAATGAATCTTACATTATAATAAAAAGTAAGTTAAAAAAATCAGAAACATGAGGAAAAGATTAGGGGTTGATTTACCCAATTGTAGGGACATTCGAGGCATTGTAAATACATGTATCACTTTATTCTGTTCCCTAAAATTATGGAGTATATATCATTTATCATATACGGCTTTGGGCATAGGGGAAATTCTGATTTTAATTGTTATTTGAATTTTCCAAGTCATCAATCTTAGTCAATTTGTTATCCTCTTTACACACATCTTCCTTCATCTCCTCCTCAACATGCACTGTGGCAACCTTCATCTCTTTTTTCTTCCCCCATAAAACACCATAGAGTCCAATAATAGCCATAATTGACCCCACAACTCTGGTTAAAAACAAAAATCAGAACATCAATCAGTGTTTTAGATTCAATGTAACATACTAGTAATAAATAAAATTGAATTTCAACTTACGTTCCAACGTACAACTTCTCGCCAAGAAATGTCCAACTGAGAAAGGCAGAAAAGACTAATAGTAATGGGAGGAATACAGAGACATATAGAGGCCCTTTTCTTTTTATGCACCATGTAATCAAATAGAGTGCTAGTGCTGAGCTTACAATTCCCTAAAACAAACAGAAATAAAACATCTGTAAATAATAATAGAAAATACTATGCATGTTGAGAAAGTTATTGATCAAGCAAGAGAATTCAAGATTTTATTTTATTATTATTATTATTTTATTTTTGGATTTCTAGGCAATCAATATTTTGTATTTTTATTTTCTGAGAATTCAAGAGAAGGTCACGGCGAGACAATCTGTTTATCACTAAGATAGGCTTATGAATAATGTGACATTACATGTATCCATTTACCAAGATATATGTGGATTAACTTAGCTTTTGGTAGCTCATGAACGGTAACAAAACCATGGTATGTATGTAAATTTTATAAGACCTAAATAGTGGTGAAACTAAGAAATTCAATAAGGACGTTCACATTTTGAATATTCTTTGCCAGTGAGCTATGCAAGGGTGTTCAAAGTCTATTTTTAATCAATACAAGTAATATATAGCTAAAATCCTTCCAGAATTTCAGCTATATATATATATATATATTTTTTTTTTTCTCTTGAAATACTATGAATATGAAAAGTTAAAACTTATGTACTTACATTGTATAGAACTGAAATAGCTTTGATGGGGTTCAAAGACCAGATAGCTTTTTCTTGATTAACACAAATGGCAGTAATTACACATTCCAAACTTGCCATTAAGAACATCAAAGTTGTGCTTGAGTACGGAGCTGCATATCTCTCATTCACTCTCGGCTAACACAAAATGAAAATAAGATCCAAAAAGAAAAAAAGAAAAAAAATTAAAGGGGCTGATTTCAGAAAATTATTTTAATGAGTTTAAGTTACATACACCCTCAATGTAAAGAATTTGTATGTCACCTATACCTATTATAGTAGGTAATTATCTACTCCCTCCGGTCGCTTTTACTTGACATGTATACTAAAAATAGATGTTGATTTTTACATGGCACTTTATGCATATCAAGAGAAGACCACAAAGTTTTTGATGTTTTACCCACAGTATTTATTATCATTTCAAATCATTTTCTCAAATCCAATAAAATATGCATCAATTAATATTGGTAACATGATAAATTATGCACTTCATTTATTATTTTTTAAGGGGCATGAAAAGTCAAAACGTGTCAAGTAAAACTGATCGGAGGAAATAATTCTAAAGATTAAAAATCTCACTTTTTACTGTTGAAATCATTTGGACGACTTGACGGTGTAGAAAAAGGAATTTTACACTGACGATACGCATAACTTAAATTTTGAACGAAAATAGCTAGGAATGAAAACTTTATTAGGAGAGAAAGATTGAAATGGTAATATTACTTGTATGATTAACCATATAGAATAAACGATAGTGCTGATTATGACTAGAAATGGCCCAGTGAAGAAATCGCCATGGCTGTTAGCTTCATTATTTTTGGTTGTATGTTCTGAATATTTCCAATGAATACCCAATTTGCCAATTACCACTTTCCCTTGATATAATGATAGCAACATAGCTCCACCAATGCACATTATGGTCCCCAACACTTTGGCTTGCCTGCTTTACTTCTCAGTCTCACTTTTTCAATCCTTCATATATAAAATAAAGCCTTCTAAATTAGCATATATTTTTTGAGAAATCACATACTCAAAGGATTAAAGAAGATTAAGTTTTAAGTTATATGCATTTGGGCAACCCGATACATTAAACTCCCGCTACATGTGGAGTTAGGAAAAGAGTCGGATCATTGAGTAAGAGGTTGTTTTCACAACTTGAACCCCTGACCTCCTGGTAATACGACAACAACTTTTACCGTTGCGCCAAGACTTTCTTTCCTATATTATGTACCGTAAAAAAAAGAGCTTTGCTAATATCAATGTAGCTTGACATATACAAGTAGCAGGTCAATTAAAAATTGAACCGTCTTCTTCTCCTAATCCTCTCGGCATATGTTAAGTTAATGTGTGCCGACCAAGTTATGGTTGAAAAGAAGGCTCGCGGACGTCCCAGGAAACAACAAATCAGAGTAGATGATATAATTCCTAAGCTAAATTCCATGGAAAGGAACTCAGCAAAGGTTATGGAGTCCATTTCTGGAGCTTCAAAGATGCAAGTTGGATCTGTCAATATCGCACAGATCTACCATGGAGAAGCTTCAGGATCAGCTAGTCAGCAACAAAAGAAAGAAAATCAAAGCCCAATCCTTATGCATCACGCCCCCTCCGTTCGTGAAGTTACTGTTCCATTGAAGAACAAGGAACAGGAAAATGTAATTTGAGTACCTCCTCCTGCAATAGCTGCTGCTACTGTTCCATTGATGAACAAGGAACATAATCTATCTATAGTGGTTCCTAAGGAGTCTACTTGGGCTGGAGTACTCACAGGTAACAGATCTGCTGCTAATGGTATGACTCTGAGATACATAACTCCAAAAATCATAGAAGGGAATCTAGTGGCTAAGCTTGAGAAAGAAGAAATTGAGCAGGAAAACTTGAAATGGAAATGTGCCCTAATAGTATATGTTCTTGGCGAAAAACCTGGATATAACTACATGAAAAGGTACATATATCAGATGTGGAATACTGTAGCTATGCCAGACCTATATTACCATGATGAAGGTTATTATATAGTCATGTTTCATAGTATGGATGATATGAAAGAAATTGTGTGTGATTGTCCATACAGAGTAAAAAATAGGCCATTGATAATGAAGCATTGGTCTCCACAGTTTGATTTTGCAGCATAATTCATGACAGATATACCTTTATGGGTAAGGTTTCCCAAGCTGCCCATGAATTGCTTGAGTGGTAAATCATCGAGTAGAATAGCAAGTACCATTGGAATTCCAATGTTTGCAGACGAGTGCACGGCCAAACAAACAAGAATCTCCTTTGCTAGAATCCTCATTGAAGTACATGTCACCAAGATTTTGCCAAGCAAGATACCAGTTATGGATGACTCAGGGGTGATATTTAAGCAAGATGTTGAATATGATTGGAAGCCATAGTTCTGTGATAAATGCTTAAAAACTGGACATGACTGTGGAAAAATTCCAAAAGAAGGAGTTAAACAAGACCCTCAAAAGAGGAAACCTCCACCAGTAAAGTAGATATGAAAAACTAAGGAACCAGCAGTGGCTTCCACTGTTGAAGCAAGCCAAAAGCAGGTGGAAACAATAAGCAAAGCAGTAAAGTGTACTTCTAAGCTAGTAGAAAGCACAGATGATCACCAGAAAATAGAAGAAGGTGCACAAAGACAACTAGAAAAGGGAAAGATTGCAGTGGAGATCAATGGTGTTCCAACGACTTATTCTAAATCAATTGTGTCTCTTGTGAAGCAAGGGCCAAAAAAACATGCAAGTCTAGCTATGATAGCTAACTTGAAACCACCTATCAGAGGTGGAAATATTTAACATATATGATGTCCTGGATGGTGTGAAATATAAGAGGTACCAACAAAAGATACAAACAAAAGGAATTGTGCACCTATATAAAAGAGAATAACATAAAGTTAATGGGCTTAGTGGAAACTAGAGTAACGAAGGATAAGGCAGATCAGATAACTCAACTAGTGGCACCAAGATGACAGGCAAGTTACAACTACGATTATGCACTAAATGGGACCCTCAAGCTTATGATATTACATTCCTAGAAAAATCTGCTCAAATAATTCATTGTAGAGTACAAACTTCTCGGAGTGTATACAGATATTAAACTTGAATGAGTTACCTTGGAAGGGGGATTTCTACACTTGGTCAAATAAACAACAAGGGGTAGATAGAGTCTATAGCAAGATTAATAAAGCCATAGGGAATGATGAATGGATACATACTTATGGGCACATGGAAGTTGATTATAGGCTACCATTCATATCGGATCATGCTCTAATGGTGATAACAATAAGGAGATTGGAACCAAGTGGCAAGATTCCTTTTAGATTCTGTAATGTATGGGTTGATCATCCAAACTTCATGACACTGGTAGAAGAGACATGGAAAGATCACTATAATTATGATCCTATGAAAAATGTTTGGCAGAAGCTGAAGGTTTTAAGGCCTTTGCTGAAGCAGCTTAACAACACAGAGTTCAAGGGTATCAAAGAAAGATTGAAACTAACAAGAGGCTTACTACATAGGATTCAAGCTCAAATGTCAACTTGTTATTCAGATGATCTGGCTACTGAAAAAAAAAAAACCTTAGAAAAGCTGGAAAAATGGTCACTAATAGAAGAAAGCATTCTCCAACAAAAAGCTCGGGCAAAATGGATAAGGTTAGGAGATGAAAATTCTAAGTATTTTTCAGCAATTATGGAGGAAAGAAGGCAAAGAAAAGTCATCACAGAGTTAGTTAATGGCTTTGGAGACAAAATAACCGATCAACAGTAGATTCAAGCAGAGATCATTAATTTTTACAAATACTTGATGGGATCAGCTGTAAGTCAATTACCTGCAGTAAATAAACAGGTAATGAAGAATGGACCAGTGCTCAATCATATGCAGCAGATCAATTTATGTGCTGAGGTTACTGATCAAGAAATAGATGAAGGATTGTGTGCTATTGGAGATGATAAAGCACCAGGGGTAGATGGATATAATGCTTTGTTCTTCAAGAAAGGTTGGTCTGTCATATGATCAGAAATATGCCAAGCAGTAAAGGGATTCTTTAATACAGAGAAGTTATACAGAGCAATCAATTGTACAACTATTACAATGCTCCCTAAATCCCTAACCCCTCAAGCATCAAAGAATATAGGCCAATAGCATGTTGTACTGTTTTATATAAGCTCATTGCCAAGGTTTTAGCCAACAAAATTCAGAAAGTAATTGCTTTTATTATATCAGATACAGAGTCATGATTCATTCCAGGTAGAAATGTGGCAGACAATGTTTTACTTGCTCATGAATTGGTCAAGGCTTATTCAAGGAAGAACATTTTACCATGATGCCTCATCAAAGTGGATATTCAAAAGGCCTATGACACAGTGGATTGGAGATATTTACACCAAATTCTAGAAGAACTGGGATTCCCCACTAAATTCATTAGTTGGGTTATGGAATGTGCGACAACAACAAACTACACTGTACTCATCAATGGAGAAACAACTAGACCTTTTGATGCAGCTAAAGGCTTGAGACAAGGGGACCCAATTTCCCCCTTTTTGTTTGCTATAACAATGGAGTACCAAAGCAGAAACTTAAAGAGTTTGAAGTTGGAAAAAACATTTCACTTTAATCCTATATGTTCAAGGTTAGATATAACTCAATTGAGTTTTGCGTATGATCTTCTTCTCTTTGTAAGAGGAGATGCTACATCAGTAGCATTGATGCATGACAGATTCCAGATCTTCTCAGAAGCATCTGGGCTTACAGATAATCTAGCTAAAAGCTCAATTTACTATGGAGGAGTTAGCTTGGAGGTACAAAAAAAATATACAACACAAGCTTGGTTATACTCAAGGTTCATTGCCTTTCAAATATTTAAGCATACCTCTTGACACAATGTAACGACTCGACCAGCCGTTTTGTAGAATTTGCACTGTTATTTCTGTCTCTGCTTGGTCATGCATTTTAGACTGTTTATGATGTGTTGGGGTCGGTTGGTTCGGGTTCGGAATGATTGTAGTGAGAATTGAGACACTTAGTCTCCTTAAGTAGCCTTATAGTTGGAAAAGTCAACTAGGAGTTGACTTCTTGGTAAATAACCTCGAAATACGGATTTTATGGCTCGTATAGCTTCTTTAGTGATTTGGGACATAGGAATTGTTCGGAATGTAATTTCGATGTCCGGTGTAGGATTAGGCTTGAAGTGGCGAAAGTTAGTTTTTGGCGAGTTTTGGTCGGCAGTGGAGAATAGTCTATCGGGGTCAAAATGGAATTTCGGAAGTTGGAGCAGGTTCGTAATGTCATTTTTGATATGTGTGAAAATTTCCAGGTCAATCAGAGGTGTTTTGGATGGTTTCGGCATCGTTGGTGGAATTTAGAAATTTCAAAATTCATAGGCTTGAATTTGATGTGATTTTTGTGTTTTTGCGTTGTTTTTGGTGTTTCGAGGGCTCGAATAAGTTTGAATGATGTTATGGGATGTGTTGGTAGGTTTGATTGAGGTCCCGAGGGCCTCGAGTGTATTTCGGATGCTCAAACGGGCAATTTTTGGCATTTGGGAGTTGCTGGTTTTCTGGTGTTACAACAGCTGATTTTCCTAAATCGCGATCGCGTGGAAGAATTGGCGATCGGGTAGAGTAAATATTGGGGCAGGCAAAAATTGTTCTATGCGATCGCCTAACTAGGGTTGCGATCGCATAGGTTGGTCAGGCTTGAACAGTGCGGTCGTGTGGGTCCTTTTGCGATCGCGTAGTAGAAATGGGGGGCGCATGAGGCTTGAACAATGCGGTCAGTGAGTTGCAGCTTTGCGATCGTATGGGCAAGAGTGCGATCGCAGTGAGTAAATATTTGGAGGTTGTGAGTTGTTCTTCGCGATCGCGTGGGTGGTCCCGCGATCGCAGTGAATTAATGACCTGGGCAGTGTTAAATAGCCAATCCGCGATTTTCCACCATTTTTAACGGGATTGAAGCTTTTGAGGGAGATTTTTGAGAAAACCAAAGGGGAATCACTCGGAGGTAATATTATTGACTTCATAACTCATTTATATGTGATTAAAGGTCTAATTAGTGGTGAAAAATTAGGAAAAAGTCAGTGCAAAATAGGTAATTAGGGCTTGAGATTAAGAGACGTTATATTTGGAATTTGAAGGGTCATTTGGACTCCTATTTCAGTGTTCTTGGTATGTATAGACTCGTGGGAGGATGGGGATCATTTTGGTGTAAATTTTATCGAGTTCCGAGACGTGGTCCCGGGGGTCAGGTTTGGCCAATTTCGGGAATTGTGCCTAATTTTGATATCTTTCGATTGGGTTTCATCTCCTTAGCATATTTTGATGTGATAAATCTGATTTTGATAGACTTAGAGCATTTGGGAGCCGATTCGAGGGGCAAGAGTATTGCGGAGTAGCTTTTTGGTCTGTTTTGAGGTAAGTAACGATTGTAACTCTAAACCTGAGGGTATGAAACCCTAGTACTTGACATTGTTTTGGTAAATGAGGTGACGCACATGCTAGGTGACGAGCGTGTGGGCGTGCACCTATAGGGATTGTGACTTGGTCCGTCCCGTAGCGGCTATTATGCCGCGTATTCGATCTGAAACCTTACGATATCCTGTAATTTAGAACTTATTACTTGTTTATGGGCTGTAAGCCATGATTGAGGCTTTGTGCCAACCTGTTTAGACTTTCAGAGGTATTTTAAACTTTCATGATTGGGGATTGAAAAAAATGCAAGAATATTTGAGAAAAAAGTAACAACATGGGATGTTCTGGCAAGGAGAGTAGTATGCATGTGCAATATTAGAGCTGAGGGATATACTTGTCTCTTACTAGCAAAATATAATTACTGAGTAGTTAGTCAATAGAAATTATATAGAAGATATTAGAAGGTAGTCTGATATAGAGTCAGTTTGTTTTTTTTTCTAGTAAGGAAGCTAGGTCGAGATGACCTACTGATCTTTGGTGGTTAATACAATGATTTAATTACCAAAAAAGAATGTAGCCTAACATGCCATATACTATAACATATCACTTACAAATATTTTGAGATTAAGTGATTTTTTGATTGTTTTCACACATATTAAGAACTTCACTTTTTTAACATTAGTTAGCAATGAAATTGACCATATTAATCTTTACTATCTCTTCACATAAACATTCCCAACACATATTATTTACTCCAAGGCCAATGTAGGAAAAAATAATTAATTCATTCTTGAAATCGAAAAAAATCACTTATTTTGAACCAGAAAAAGATGCCAAAGAATCACTTGTTGTAGACAGGAGGGAGTACTTATTATGAAAAATTACTTTAAATTAGTATAGTTTGAGTGATTTGGTTGTGTCAATTATATTTACATCCTCTGTGCATAAAACATAGAATAAAAAAAAATATTACCCGCAAAGGACGGCAAGAAGGAATGTATTTGCTTGGACTAAGTTAGATATGGCTGTAGCAATAGTTGCAGTGGAATTCTTTAATCCGATAAGTAAAGTCATTTGCATTGCTGTTACCCTATAACAATAGCACTAACAAAATTATATACTAACACTTAATGTAATTTGATTAAAAAATATTAACCATGTGAAACAAGAGAAAATAGGGTGGAAATTAATTAAGTAATTGCTTACCCGAAAATAGAACATAAGAAAATTAGAAAAAGTGTAAACGGTGTCAACTTAGGCCTTGTTTTCCTGTGCATGGGACACAACCATCAGTTTAACATAGAATTTTTTTTTTTTAAATTAATGGAAGGAAGAAAAGGATAAACATCTAATAGCGTGTGTTTAGTGTGATAGAAAAAATGTTTTTACGTTTTATTGGTGAGTTATTTCGCAAAGAAATATATTTAAAAATTAATAATGGTAGTAGAAAATTGGAGAAGAGGTTGACCAAATATTTCGCAATTGGTCGGAAAGTTGGAATTATTTTAATCAAACGTTATTTTTGAACATTATATAAATATTTTATATATTTCCGACCAAAATCGGTAGGAAATCCGAAAAAATTATAATAAATAATTATTTTTCAAATTAGATAAAAGGTTGACCAAATATTTGACCAGATCGGTCGGATTTTTTTTTTTTTTTTGTCACCAAATTTTTTTGACTTTTGCGACCAACTACTCTTATTTCTGATCGATATCGGTCGAAAAATTTCAGACCGATGTCGGTCGGAAAATTTTCGAGCGGAAATAGCCTGATTTCTAGTAGTATAGTACTAAAGGTATGACTAATTTCTAAGTGTTAATTGGCACAAGTAACATGAAGTTAAGAATTAAGATAGTCGTGAAAAAATATATTTTTCGTCCATGATTGAGACGTCATTTTCCTACTTTTTTTATAAATATTTTTACTAAAAAATTATCTTACTTTTCCATGAAATATTTTCATTATACAAAAAGCATCTAAATTTGAAAAACTTGCTTGCGAGTACCATGTGATAATAATAATTTGCAATTTTTATTTTATCCAAGCTATATCATTGTACTTCTTGCATGTGGTTGTGTACATTGCACGCTGTATTAATGAGGCTGTAGTTTGACTATTTTCGCCGTCTCAAAAAGAATCTTTAGTTTTCATTTCTATAATCCATTTCGAGCTTTAGTTAATTAGTTTCAGAGTAAATTAAAATTGGATTTATTCTCAACATTATACTATGATTTTGTAAATTATATAGAAGATAGCTAGCAAGTTCCATTCTTGATTCCATTTCAAGAAAAAAAAAACATATATTAATTTTTTTAGCAAAATTATTTTGTTGAATCTTGAAGTAAAAAATACGCCAAATATTATGGAGATCGAGATGTAATTCTAACGAAACACCGATAAACAATTTTAAATGAAGACGGAAGACAAAACTTCAAATTCTCATGTCTGGAGAGAAGAAGGTATGAAGCAATAAGAAAATGAGAAACTGTATAATCAGTTCTTGAGTACTATTAAATTGAGAGATCATAGATTACCATAAAAATATTTATTTGAAAAAAGAAACTTATATTATGATAATAAAATGATAGAATCTTTAGAAATAAGTGAATAGAAACATATTTTTGCATAGTGTTTTAGTAGGATTACCACTCGAAAAAGTAAGCGAATGGTGCAATAGCAATGGTGGCAAAAATTTGGCGATAGGACAAGTGGATATAAGGATCCATGCCTTCATCCATAACAAGCTTTGATACGATAGCAGTACCAGCATAACCAAATTGCACCAACACCATCAACAAGAAAGGCAATTGATCTTTACCCATTTTTCCAATCAATTATTTGGTCGAGCACTTTCTTTCTTTGTCCAATTCCGTCTTATCAAACAAGTCTGACTTCTTACCAACCCGCAAAGGATTGTGAGACTGGACTAGGTACGAGGAACGAAAGCTAGTATTAGATCACTATATATGTGTGCTATACTAAGATTTGTAAGAGTGAAGATATAGGATGGAGTGTGAAAGGTGACTGGCATGCATGATGAAGGATATGAGTTTTAATAGATGAAAAACAGTCAGTAGGAGAGAAGAAGAAAAGACATGTGCATACTTGTTAAGGAACGGGTGAACATTCAATATTTTATGAAGTTTTATTTGAATATTTCTAGTAAAAGGTTTTGCTAACCTACGACAAGATTATAGTAGTTAGTTGCCACGATCCAAAAACAACCGTCGTGATGGTGCCTGTGAGCACGTAATTTTTCACCCACCATATATTCCTATAAAATATAATATAATAAGTTAATTTTACAAATTTTGTTAAATTTTTAGTGATTAATTGTGAATTGTTTGCATTTGCATACTCATAATCCGTCTTTTAAATTATTTAAAATTGCATAATTAGGTGCACCATTATTTTCAAAGAATTACGAGTTTATTATTTGTAATTGATTGAAGTAGGTAACAAACGGGTGATGATTATTTAATGTAATGTTGTTCTAACAACTAATTACTAAAATTAATCATTTTTATCCAATAAATCATAGATTTAATTATGAGTATAAAATTAATTATTTTATCCTTAATTAATTTATGATTAGATGAAGCAAGGTCAAATTAATTATTATATTTTTAGATTTAATTAGGCTTGGGTTTAATTAAATTAATTGGGTTAATTAGTTAGAAGAATTATTTCGGACCTGGGCTGAAATCACCCAGGCCCAAACTAATCTCTACACCCCAGCCCAGTTAACCAAATGGCTACCCGGTCCACACCTCCTACACTACCCAAACGATCCTGTTTCTAGTTAACACTAATCCTAGCCGTTGATTTGCTTAGATACAACGACTGGAAACTAGTTATTCAATTAGTATATACCTATTCCAAACACCCCTTACCCCCCTCATTTACCAAGTCTAACCCCCAAGCCCCTCTGTCTCTCTCTTCTCTCTAACCTTCACCGTCTCCGCCGCTCCCCCGCCCTGCTCCGCCGGCCGAAAATCGCCCACCGGCGGCGGTGCTCAACCAATGACCCCAAATTTTTACCAGTCAACCTCCTCCTCCCTCTCAACCACATCCTACCATCAATTTCCCCCAAAACCCCACTAAAATCCCGCAATTCAGATCTGAGAATCGGAACCCTAAGAAACCTAACTCCGGCCGATTTAGAGATAACCAATGACTCAAACCTACATGAGTCAATAGCTCTTGATGAGAGCTATTGATTCATGTGGTTTTGAATCATTTTCAACCCCGCCGGAGTCCGGCCAAAGTCCAGCGAGTTGAAGTTTTCCGGCCAAACCCCTTTAAACGGGTATCCCCTTTTCTTTTCTATCTGTTTCTTTCTATTATTATGAAAAAATCATGAACAAGTTAATGGTTTAATCACTGTTTTCATTGTCCCTTTTAGGCTAGCTTTTTCTTTCTTTTTTATTTATTTTATTTTGTCCCTGTTTGTTTATGAGATTAATCGCAAATCCTGAATATATCTCATGTTTAATTTGCTTAGTAACTAGACTAGGGTCGTTATCACTGTTTCACATGTGTATTTGTTTCCTATCCTTGATTCATGTTTGGTTAATTGACTCTGTTTATTTTAGTTCAATCATACGTGTTTAGGTTAATCGAACCCTGTTTAGATAGTTGGATGAAGGCAGCTCAGGTTTTAATGTTAATAGATTTTAAATATGGTTCATGTATTTGTCCTTGATCAGATCACTCTGAATATCATGGTTGATCGACTGGTTTCTTACGTGTTTGTTTGGTTTTTAATTCTTTGGATTAATTAGTTTGGGTTAATATGTAATATGATGACTAGAATTCTTTGATAATTAGTTTCCTAACCTACTGTTTCATTAGTGAATTCTTATCCTAATGAGTTAACTACTCCTGTTAATATCAAGCTTTGGTCGATCAGGTAAAAGATAATCTCTAGTCTAATGATTAGGATTTCTCTTATTCTTTCTGTTTTAATCAAGATGGCCATGGATTATAATTTGACATAAGTGGTTGAGTGTGTAAGAAATACTAAACACAGGTAACTAATGAATATGGTTAGAAACCAACTCTAGGAACCCAAGCAACTAACCCTTGACTAACTAACCTAATCCTAGTTGAGAATAACTATTAGTTTCAATTAACTAAAGTAACCTAACTAGGATCAACTAACTAGAGTTAATAGTCAATTCCAATCAAACCTAACCTAGTTGCCTAAGGGTAAATCTGGAGACTCTAAGGGGTATTTTAGGACTTTTAGTTGAAGGAATCTTGGGTGTAACAACCCAAGAACCTTCTAGAATTAGAAGATCAGATTTTTAGGGGGTATTAAGGTCATTATAGGGGCTGAAATCTTCTGGAATAAGGGCAGTTGTCCCAAAGGATAAGGGTGACAACTGCCTTTGTACTATTTTCATCCCATTTGGATATGGAATATGCCAAGCATATCCTATCCCAAATCCCCTTATATATACACCCACTTTTTATCATTAGGGGGACCTTTTTTTTTTACAATCTTTTAGGCTACTGAAAAGGCTGAAAACATAGAAAAATCAGAGTAGTTGCTACCTACAAATCAAATTTCCAAATATCAATATGAAATAACAAAGAGAAAAGAAATCTTATTATTTCCCTCGAAGAAAAATCCATACTGCTTTCAGTGTCAGTTTCTTGCTTTTCCTTAGTGGTCTGATTCTGAGAATTTTAAGATTTGTATTCGAAGTTCTGGGTTGTCTTCTACTAGTCCTGTTTGGTTTTGGTTGATGCTGGTCTGCTGCTGATTTTTCTCAACCTTTGTTGATTCCCACATCTCCCTAGACCTTTATTTGGTCTAGATCTTATTTTGCATTTTTCTCTTTCAAAAGGTATGTAACATCTTATTCTATAAATGAAACTTTTAAATATGAAAATGTGTTCTATGCTGTTATGCAAATTTATCTTTTTTGTTTGAATCTCGCTGGCTGAATATGCCTGTAAATCTGAGGTTGAAATGTGTGTGGTTCTTGCTGAATTTGTTTAAGTAATTTCAAATAAGGATTGTAATACCAACTGGTGAATTCCTGTTTGATTAGCATAATTGGAGTCGAGTCTGACCTTTATTATGGTCAGATTCACTCCATAAAATGCATAAACACGTTATGTTCTTTTAGTATTATGTAGAGCATCATTAGAGTTGAATCTGACCCCTTTAATGGTCAGATTCATCCTATGAGATGCATAAAAGATCTGTTTATGATGTTGTCCATGTATTAAATCTTTAGACTTATAGTTTTAAAATTAATGACGAAATGCAGGTTTGAATCCTTAATGTACTGTTGAGCTTGCAAAAGGAGCAACAACTTTAATTATCTTTTTTTTCCATCTCGTTTGTTAGGACATTGTAGTTTCAGAATAAAGACTGTATTTTTTATATTCTCACATTTGTAAAAAGACTGGACTCTATAATTTTATTCAGTAGTTATCCTCTTCTTGTTAAAATCTGAGCTCCCTTGATATGAAATGGGCCTCAATAGTTCAGGACAGACCTTTAAGGGTCACTAAAATTGGGCCAGTCTCAATGAAATGGCCCTCTTTAAAAGCTCAAACCAGCTTGAGCCCGATGTGTTGGGCCTGAAAGGCATGAAAGCCTCAAAGTTTTGAGGACTGTATATCGTCACACAAAATTAGAAATCTGATTCACGGGAAACTTAGAAAATGCCATTCAAACCTTGCATGATTTTGGTATTTAAGTAAAATTGCCTAAAACTTCAGGTTTCATTACTAATACCCGTTTCTTTCAAAGTCCAGTAATTTGTCTCTAAATGCTTGTTCTAGATTTAACAACCTTTTAGATAGTGTCTTTTCTGATAATAACTAGTAGCTCGTTATCAAGCTTGTTTCTGATCGTTGGTAGCGTCTAAATGATACATTTTTCTGTTCATATTTTCTTATCTAAGGGTGTTTAAATTGTGTAAATCCCTCTTCCATAACTAGACATAATTAGGATTGGCCAAAGGGTTAAACGATAAATTGGGGCTAAAATATGGCCATAGCCCAAGTATCTTGTCCTTTAGGCTAGTGAATTTAATTTTAGACAATCTTCCACATATCCCCTAGGTAGAAAAATACCCATTTTTTAGTTTGAAATTTAGTAAATAATCAAGTATTATCTGAAACAACCATAACCTACACTCGGGCGTGGCAACTCGTGCCCCCGACCCTCAACTTCAAATAAAATCACACGTAACAATCACGGGTGCATTTCATGTGACGTGATTGCGATGTGTTCAAAAACAACAAGTGCACGTCATCGTGGCTCGTTCTAAGATAAATCCATAAATATCTGAATTGGTTTTTATACACATCTCGTAAAGCTAAAAAATACCTTTCTTTTAGATAAAAATCCCAAACTTAGAGAGAATAATTGAATATCGCCTCAAATAGGCCTTTTAACCGTCATGACCATATTCGTGACTACGTAATTTACCCTCGGGTATGAAAACTCATGTCCCCGACTTCAACTCAAAACCATAATAAAAATCACATGTTGTGATTGCGGGTGCATTTCACGTGGCGCAATTATAACGTGTCCAAAAACAAACAAGTGCACGTCATCGTGACTTGTTTCAAGATAAATCCATAAACGTCAAAATCAACTACAAATTAAAAAGGCTAAATGCACAGTAAGATAAAATGCGTAAATAACCAGATAATTTAGGCCAAATAATAATAGTTAAGCGACCGTGCTAGAACCACGGTACTCGGGAATGCCTAACACCTTCTCCCTGGTTAACAACATTCCTTACTCGGATTTCTGGTCGCAGACAAATCAAAACAGAGTCAAAATTCCTCGGTTTGGGATTTTCAAATCAAAAAGGTGTCTCGGAGCATCGTCAAAAATCCGTGTGGCGACTCTGAAATAATAATAAATCGCAACACTGAATTATGTCACTTAAAGTGGAATAACTCCCTTATTACCCTTCATTAATCCGGGTAGTGAAAAAGGAGGTGTGACAGCTCTGGCGACTCTGCTGGTGATCAAACCTAGAATCTCTGGTTCAGGGTTCAAGAATTTGAGCTTAGAATAAACTGTTATATTTGGCTTTCATTATCTGATTTTACGTGTTTAAACCTGATGTGCTAATTGCCGTATTTACCGCTTTGATATTTATCTGAATTACATATAAACTGTGCCAAAACCCTTCTTCTCTATGAGTCTTCTAAATCATCTGGGAAGTGTGCACTTCGTGTGACTTCTTTTCTGTTAGAGTCATCCAAATGTTAGAACGAGGTACGGACAAGTTGCAAAGCCGTTGAAGCTTTTGTATTCCCGGTATACTGCCCTGACCTCGGCTCGAGCTGTCCGCTCGGGTAAGCCTCGTCTAGAACAAAACCCCAGGATGTAAACCTAGTATAATATAGCCTCATGCCGGATCCCTAGTAGGAACTATTATGTGCATCACGTGCATTTGACTTAGGGGACTCAACACAGGGGTTGGGTTCGTCTAGGACAGGTGAACCTGAAATGAAAGACCATCCTCATGCATCCTACTTGCTATGTGTACAATATTTTGTTTCGGTTTGTTTGTTGACCGGCTAAAGCAAAACGAATAACAGAAAAACCAAGAGAGAAATAGAATAGGAGATTTATCCGGTTTTTGAAAAAACCCCGATATTCAATATCATCCCGAAACTCTGTCAAAATTTTCGAAAAATAGAGGAAAAGAAAGAAGGAAACTAGTATTTCAAAATTAAATGAGTCAGGGCATATTTTTCAAAATTGTGTCGAGATTTTCCAAACTACGCATTGTTTGATTCTCACCGGTGAGGGATACGTAGGCAGCCCTCATTGGGTCCAACCTTATTTTTCAAAATAAAAATACAAAATACGGTCCTAAATAAAGTTAGGCGACGTCGTTCTTACGTAAATAGCTAAATTGTCCCAACGGGGCGCCGGAAGGCTATTTTGCAAGAATAGCCGCCTGTGGTCTTTTCCAAAATTTTGACCCAATTAGCAAGCACAGCCCTAAAAACTTCTTACCCGAAGTGTTGAGGGGCCGTATTCGCAAAGATGGTCCATTTTCATTTGATTACGAATTTTTTGCAAAAAATAGCACTTTTCTTTACCTTTGGTCAAAAATAAAATATGGTTTTGCTTTTTCCTTAACCAAATCACTTAATAAATGCGCAGGATGAGCACTGTCGAAAACATGCCCTTTAGAGCTGTCGAGGAAATTCCCGTGGGACTCCATATGTGGTGGAGGGACCTGGGGGAAGTAAGTAGAAAGTCCGCGATAAAAGCTTTGGGCGGATTCACTGGCCTGTTAAAAATTAAGCCAAGATTGGACATCATCGAGGATGTAGTATCATTTTGGGATCCCGCTCATAACGTGTTCAACTTTTCAGACTTTGAGTTGACACCCACACTAGAGGAAATAGCGGGGTATGCTGGCCTCAGTAAAAATCTCAGGAGTCGATATCCAGTAGCTCCCAGGGTTGTGACTCCCCACAAGTTCCTAGACCTGCTAAGCATCAGCCGTGAAATCCATGACTTGCACCTGTCTGAGGGGTTCTGCACTTTCTATTTCCTATACAGTCGCTACAGAGATCCTCAAGGTTATGAAGCTGATAACACTGGTCTGACTCATAACAAGAACCCAGCTAAATGGGAGGCCCGCCGAGGTTTGGCTTTCGTGGTAGCATTCCTGGGTACCTTAATCTTCCCAAGGAGTGACAGACGCATAAATATAGGACTTGTGGGAATGGCAGATTTTATGATGAAAAAATCCAACGGCACTCTTATACCGATGGTCTTAGCCGATATTTATCGTGCTCTAACGGTTTGCCAGTCTGGGGGAAAATTCTTTGAGGGGTGCAACCTGCTTTTACGGATCTGGATGATTGAGCACCTGAATCGTTGCTCGGGCTACATGAATTACGGTTTAACGGTTTGAATTATATCGAAGAACACAACACTCACATTGAGGGACACGAATTTCCGGAAGGCACAGAAGCCTGGCTCTTAAATTTGAGTTCATTGACTGCCGACCGAATCGAGTGAACATTCGGGTGGCTCCCTATCGGCGAAGTTATCCACATGTCGGCTGAGGTGTGTTACCTTTTGTTGATGGGCCTGCGAAGCATTCAGTCGTATGCCCCACATGGGGTCCTACGGCAGTTGGGAAGGCAATAGGACGTTCCACATGACGAGGATCTGAGTCGACAAGCCATTGAGTAATGTCCAAGAGCTGCATTTTCGGAGGAAAGGGTCTGCCAAATCTAGAATCAGTGCAGATTTTTAGAGCCTCAAACTCGGGTAAGGAATTTGTCCAGAGGGGAAGTAGAGTCGGCCTACACTTCTTGGCATGGTAGAAGGGACTGAGAGCATCAGGAGCCAGAACGTCCTGCAAAAAGACCCCACGTGCAAAACTTCATTGAGCAAACATAAGAGCACTGGGCTTGGTTATAAAAGGAAAACAACTACCGGGCTACCATAAGCAAGCTGGAAGCCCAAATTAGGAAACTCAAATTTGAAAACACTCTACAAGCCGTCTCAGCTGAAGGGGAAAGAAACAGGCTAAACAAAGAAATGAAGCCTCCGAGTTCAAATCCTAAAAATGAAAATAGCTATTGAGAACCTTGAGAGAAGCAGAGCTGACGAAAGACTTATCAACAGTCTCAGGAAAACGTTGTGTAGATATGGTGATAAGCTGGACCAAGCTGATGAGGATTTAGTCCGAGTTCGGGCAAAATTGACAAAGAGCGCAGAGGAACGAGTAGAGTTTGTCCAAAAATTGAAAAAATGACCAAGAAGTCACAGGCTTAAAAGAAAAGGTGGCCTCCTTCGAGAACGAAATGTCCAAACAAGCAAAAAGTTTTTAAGCAGAAAGAGATTAATGTTATACCATGATGGCTCAATGCAACAATGGAAAGAATAGGGTCATAAAGACGCCTAGGTTTTAGAGGCAAGATCGCAACAGATCGGGCGATTACTCCAAGAAAAGGGGGTCATCAGGCAAAGGGTCAGAGAGATCGCCAATTATATTGTCCCCAAGTTCCGAGAGTGTGAAGATATGAATCAAACCACTTTCTTTGCAGCGGTAATAATTTTTGTCCACAAGATAATGGATGACCTATACCGCCTCCAGCAAGACATGGCACGCAGGCCCGTGGCAAGGCCGAATGATGCCCCACGAGCCCCTGGAGCAATGGAAGCACTAATGTATTCTTGATGTCCTTTCTAGTCTGTATTTCATTTGCCGCACCCCCTTTTTCCCCTCGCGAAGAGATACGAGTGCAGGACATTTGGGTAGAGGCAACTCTTTTCCTCTTGGGAAAGGGAGTTAGCATATTTGAAGAGTCGCCACCTAACGATTTTAACGGTGCGTTAGGGCACTAGGGGTCTTATTTACAAACTATGTTATTAACCAGAGATTGGGTAAGGTCTTGAAATTATCCCAAGAGGAAGGTGTTAGGCACCCCTCAGGATCCACAAGTGTGGTTCCCGGCTAAATAATTTTCGTGAATTTGTACGGTTTGACAAACAAACAAATAAAGGTTCAAATAAGAGGGGATTTACATATTAAGCATGCAAGTGTTTGGAAAACAATTATAAAATGGCTAAGTTTTGAAAAAAGAGTTATAATCTAACGTTTAAAATAAGGGATATCCTAGGTTTGTAATAATATGAATCACATCAATGCAATACCCGGTATGACACTCCTCGAAGAGGGGCTACACGTGGTATTAGCGCATCGGTCATCATATTCATATTCTACCCTTTCCCGCCTCGTGAAGGTAATTAAAGCGTGTGTTAGTTATGAACTCTATTGCGTGCTATTACCCGTCCCATCCTATTAGTCCCGGAGGAGATTAGGACTACTATCCTAAAAGAGAGGTACTAGGCTGACCCTCAGGTTTAAAGGTAAAGATTCAAAAGTGACAAACAAGAATGCTTAGGACTGCAATGAATGGGGAGCACATAGGAGCATATAAGAGGCTCAAGTTTACCTCCACAGATTATGCATACAATTAGCACGACTCAAACACATGTAAGGGCAGTATTAATTTCAGAATCCTAAAGCATGATATCTAGGTGAATCTAGAATACAATAGAAAAGCATATTTGTTGCATAATTCAAAGCGGGAATCCTAAGCAGTTTTTGCCTACTGATTTTAAACATGTTGATAGTTAAGCAGCACATATAAAGAAGTATATTTTCAGTTTTAATAAATTTAGGACCTAAGGCTTGCCTAGGCGTAAGACAACGTATCAGTTTGTAAAGCTATTTAGAGGAAACTGTTTGAGTTGCATTACTAAGCATGATGTTCTAGATGTTCAGATTTCAGAAAAATATTACCAAGCCGTGTGGGTCTGTTTTTTTAATCAGTAATCATGCTAGGGATGTGTTGATACCCAATTTTTCCTCAAATTCTTTTCAAACTTGCAGATAAGCTTTCAAAATCAGTCTTTGTAATAATGAATATTTTCCCTATTTTTTCCATATTTTTATTAAATTATTTTTTATGTTTGTCTGATATTTTATATTTAAATAATTGATCTTAAATTATGTTATAAATAATTTTAAAATATTTCCATCTCGATATGTCATTTTTATTCGTTAGGATTCAATTATTTTATAAATTAGCCAATCGGGCATTATTTAGCTATAATTACAATGATTTGCAATTATAACCTAATTGCACACTTTATGTTATTCTAATTCGATAATCAGTCATTTTTATATTTTAATATTGTTTAATTACAATTTCATTTATTTAAACTCAATTTCATTTTTTAAATTATTGGATGTTTATTTAATTATTTATCTATTTTGTGGGGTATTTAATATCTAGCCACCTTTTATTTAAAAAAAACTAGCCTTAATTAAATACTCAACCCAAACCCAATTAAATACCCAAGCCCAAATCCTACCCATACCCGACCCAGCTCTTGCCAAATCCTGACCGTTGATCACTTTTGTTCAACGATCCAGATTAAAACTAACCTTAATTAACTCTAACCAACCCCCCTTGACCCCTCTCATTCTCTCAAGACCAATTCTCTCTCTTCTCGTCTCTTCCTCTCCTCTTCTCTCTAGAACCTTCTGGGTTGTTCTTCTCCGATGGCCTCCACCGTCTCTCCGGCCACATCCAGTCTCACCCCTTTCGACTACCAGCCGCCATGACTCCTCCTTTCTCCGGTTTACTCCATCTCTGAGACCTCCAGTGGTCTTTACCACGCCTGAACGGTTACTGGGGTTCCTTGCTTGGTTGGTTTTCCGGCTCTCTCCGGTGGGATTTTGACGCGACCATTCCATATTCGCCACGATCTTTGAGTTTCACAGCAGGTTCTTCTACTTTCTCCGATATCTCTGAAACCCTAATATTTAAAACCTTCCGATTTTCTTAGATCTACACTGAATCTGGGTTTATTACGAGTATTATTACACTTTTTCTCAAAAGCTTTTCCATTTTTAAACAAGTTCTTCATTTAGGGTTTCTGAAACTTTTCTTCAAGCGATTTCTCAAGGTTCAAGTGATTTTCTCATATGCTTAGACGTTTTATCACTTTTAATCATGATTTATTATGTTAAAACTTTAGTTTTAACACTATGCTCTAACCCTGAGTATGTCTCTACTGATTTGTCTCTTCGATTTGTGTGTGTATCTGTTTCTCATGAGTAATCCCTGATTATTTGTGATTATTACCTTTGCTATGATGTTGGTCTTTGATTCTACTGCTTCTTTCCTAATGTGTGTTTATCCTATTCAAATCAGTGCTTATTTTGACAATTTTGAATGACTATGAGTGATACCATGTTGATTCCCAATGTCTCCTTAAATATGTGAGGCTTTTCTTGAATTGGTACTAATTTAATATCCCTAATCTCTGGGGTTTGATACCCCTTTATTGATTTCCAACCTCTGAATTATTTTCCTGCCTTATTGTGTGGTCGATTACAATGTTTACTGATTCTTGACATTGTTTCCTTAATTAAAACTTCTGAACCTAGTCCCAATTACTTACTCTATTCTTGCCATGTTCAAATTGTTTCCTTGCTTGCTCTTGCTATGTGAATTCTTTTCCCTATTTTTGCTCCCTCTTCTTTACCGTTTGAGATGACTCCCTTAATTAAGGGAGACTTCTGATTCTCACTTTACTGATTCTAAGTTGTTACCATTACTGAACTACATTGATCATTTCCTTATTAATCGTGTATTGATTCTTCTTGCCATATATATCACTGATTCTTACCGTTTGAATCAAATCCCTTGGCTTAAGGGAGTACTTGCCTTAATTTCCTTATTTAATTGATTTCGAGTTCCTCAATTACTACTTGACTTGATTTTTACCTTATTTACCACTTGCTTTTCAACTATATATACTCTGCCTTCCCTCTTTGCAAAACACACTGACACTGATAGCACACACAAACACACTGAGTAATCCTTGCTGCTCTTTTGCTTATGCACATTACTACTCTGTTGCTTCTTTGTTCTGCATACTACTGTTGTTGTTCTATCTCTTTGCACCTTGATATTCTATATCAATCAACTGGTATGTCTCTAAGTTAATTTTATAGTGTCTCTACACAATATGCTTAAGTTCTTGTTTATACACCTGTTGTTCCTTTTGGTGCTTTATCTTGTGGTTCTACTGCCTACCATGTAACTAGCACGATTCTATAATGTCCTTTCTCTTTTGTTAGTCTAATAAGTACTCTGCTTTTCTCATGTGATTCTTTATAATTGTTTGACTCTGGTATAATTATCATATCCCTGTTATTCCCCCTTTCCTATCAGTCTAATATGTCTCTTGTTCCTCATGTGTGACTCTATGTGAGACTTATGTCACTAGTATGATTATTTGTCTATAGGTTAATGTTTCTTATCCGAACATGACTACTGTCACATTCTCTCATCCCCTATTTAGCCTCTCATGCTGCAACCTGTATCTCTCCATCTGATTTCTAAATGCTATATAATTCTGATCCTGTTAATCTATGATTGTTTTGTGACAACTATGTGGTAACTATGTGAATCTGTAACTTTATTCTATGGCTAACATGTGAATTACTTGTCCCAACTCCCTTTACCCTGTTGAGTTTGAACCCTGCACCTTTTCTGAGTTGTGATTAGCCTGTTTCTTTCCCTTCTGCAAACTATTTTCCTTTTGTAAAACTCTTACATTGTTCTTCGAAGCCATTTTTCAAAACTGTTATTTCAGAACTCTTTCAAACTCAACACTCTTTTAAACTATAAGCACTTCCCACTACTCTTAGAAGTTAGGTCCTACCCCTTCGTGTGAGCATTGCCTTGAGTACCCCTGAGTACTCATTGAACTTTGACACACAAGGCTGGTAATTCCACACTGCACTTTGTTAAAATTATGGCAATTTTGCTTGGGTGCTAGTATTGGCCAGGGACCCATTTGGGGCCCTAGGGAGCTTTGCCGCACCCAGGCCATGTAAGGCTGTGAAGCTCGAAAGGAGTGAGGCTAGGAGATTGGGCCTGATTGAAGGCTCCCTATAGAAGTAGCTTCTTACTTTTTTTTTCATTAATGCAATTTATTATTATTGGTTTGTAATAATCTGTAAATGAATATTTGGGGCTGGATAGTGAATATGGGAGGGGATTATGCATGCTTAGATAGTACGGGTAGAAATCATGATCATAGGATTTACTTATCTATGTGTGCAATAGTATCATGTTTAGGACATACACACCATGCATTAGAAACCGTGTTTAGGTTGTCTACTTCAGCATCTCTACTACACTCATGTCTATTCTTCTTGCTCATAGCTAATAACTATAATAAAGTAATAAAACTGTCATAATGTACTACCACTGCATCTTCACAAGCATTGCATATAGAAGACATGCCTATAGGATCCTACTTATTCATGTGTGCACTAGATATCCTGCTCTTTAGGACTTTACTTTCAAAATGCATGTTTTCTATTGCACCCTGTTAAACGCCTAGTTAATGTTCTAATCTAGTAATCTCACTAAAATACGGTTAAAGGGTTTAAAACATTTTTTGCAAATGTATCTTTTCCTCGCATGTCGTTAAAATCAAGACTAAAGTATGCATGCTCACCTTTCAAAATAAAAATCGGCAATGTGTACAACGCCTAGGAAAATCTTAGGCCTAACACTTATTAAAACCCAAATCGACCCTTATGTCCTGTTTGTATTAAAAATGACCTGTAAAACTAATCAACCTTTTCTTGAGAACATCGCTGTGTGTCGTTATTTTCACTCTTGTTTGCCAAGTAATTAACAGATTTTCAAAACAAACTCTCCCTTTCACAAAGTCACTCTGTTTTGTTTGAATCCTTGCTCTATCTTAAAATTATTGGTTCTCGAAGCTATGCACTCACTCTCCTTTAAACTACTGGTTCCTCCTATATCTTTGAATTACTGATTTCAAAGTAAGTCACCCTTGTTTGAAACTACTCAGTTTTACTTTCAAATCTTGTTTTACTTCTGCTTATTGGTTTTCTAAAGGTTATTCATCCATTTATTTGAAACTCCATCAAAACTACTGTGCATTTTAATCTTGCTATTGCCTTTGAATTACTGGATTTTTCCAATCAAGTCTTCTTTAAACTGCTCTGTTTTAATTGACTTTTTTGCCTTATTTTCTGAAAACCAAAGCTCTTAAGCCTACTTTTTTCAAACATAAAACCTCTTTTTTAAAACTCTTTCATTGGGACTCCTTTATGTGCTTGAGTCGTGCTATTTACGTATACAACCTGTGGAGGGATGTATGGGCCCCTATTTGCTTTTGTATGCTTCCTCTATATGTAGTCCTAACTGTTATTGTATGTCATTTAGAGTTTATCCTTTAAACCTAGGGGGTCAGCCTAGTACTCGCCTTGTAGGAATAATAATCCTAAACACCCTCCAGGACTGATAGGATGGGACGGGTAATAGCACGCAATAAGCATTCGTGACCAACACACACATTTTAACCTTTATGGGGCGGGAAGGGTAGAATACAGATATGATGACCGATGCGCTAATACCACGTGTAGCCGCCTCTTTGAGGAAGTGACATACCGGGTATTGCATTGATGTGATCCGTATTACTTTAAACCTAGGACAGTTCTTTTCAAATGTTTATTCTAATGTTTTCTCCAAAACTTTTAAAGATTTTCATACTTGTTTGAAATCCCCTCTTATATGAACCTTGCTTTCTACTTGTTCACCGTCCAATTTCACAAAATTTCTTGGCTGGGACTCACAGTTGTGGATCGTGAGGGGTGCCTAACACCTTCCCCTTAGGATAATTTCAAGCCCTTACCCAATCTATGGTAATGCAAACTAGTTTATGAGTTATCAACTCTAGGTGCCCTAACGCACCACAAAAATTGTTAGGTGGCGACTCTTCCTTAAACCCTTTTCCTTTAAGGAGTTGTCCAGAATGTCATAGAACCCGATCTCTCTGTACCTAACACGTGCGATAGAAAAGGGGGCGCGACAGGATGCCTAAGCGGATATGAATGCAATCCTAAAGGCATGATATCTAATGCACAGAAAATGCAGAGTGATGTACATGTAGGACCTAAACATGATATTGTAAATGCATAAATATTTCAGTGTTTGAACATGCTTTCAGATTGTGTAGAAGATGTAAAAATGACCTATTTAGTAGTGTTGTATTTATCCTAAGGCAGGGTGTCTAAGTGTACATGGCAGTGCATAGCGTAATGCAAAGTACTAGTTATTAACGTGTTTTAACACATGATTTTCTAAGTGATATGAGGATGAGTATGCTCAAAAATTGTACTTGGGACCTAAAGAGCAGGATTTCTAATGCATGGATGCGAACCTACACATGATTTCTATTGCGCAGATAAGAAATAAAGCCTAAAACATGGTTTCTACCCTTGTAATGACTAAGCATGCGTAGTTACCCCTCCCATTTCACTATCCACCCCCCTTTAGTTGTTTACAAATTATTACAGGCCAGGAATTATGAATTACATAACCAAAGAGAAAATAAGAAGTTATTCTATACGGAGCTTTCACTTAGGCACAAATCCTCCCAACCTCATTGTCGTATGGTGTTTTAAAGCCTTTTCACAGTCCGGGTGTGTCAAAGCTCCCTAAGGACCTCAAGGGCTCCCGGGCAATGCTCACACCCAAACTTGGTAACCAAGAGTGGAACATGTGCAGTGTGGAATACCAGCCTCAGTGTGTCAAAATTCAGAGGGAGCTCAAGGATCCCAAAGCAGTGCTCACACTGAGGGGGCAGAACTTAAGGCCTAAGAATTAAGTGAAGTGCAGGAGATAGGTTTGAAAAGATTTTTAGTAGAAAACAATGTTAAAAGGACTTGTTTGAAATAATTTTTAAAATAAGAAGGAGTGGCAAATTTGTGAAGAGTAAGGCAAGTAGCAGCCTAGACATAGAACCAAACTGACCCAGCACACTCGCAAAACCAAGGCAAGTTCACCACACAACTGTTTACACAAAGGGCAATGGGGATTGGGATACATACATGATTAGCACCCAACAGGAAGAAGCCTTACAAAATTGGTACAGACTTTGGGATACTAGTTAAGCATGGTCATACAAATAAGATCAATCATGGTTTGAAAAACAACACAGAACCAGAGTTAGAGGGTAGGACATGATTGCACATAGGTTTAGGAAAACAATTAAGAGCATAATGTGTATTAAGTAACATATAGTGCGATCACAGCATCCCAGGGATCACATGTTGAGGCTATAAGGGAAGGGATACCAAGAACTAAACACATAATGTACTCAGCAAGTTGCAAGCAGGACAACACAACCATAAATAAATGAAAACCAAAAGCAAGATGAATCGTAGAAACCAGAGAAACATGTTGTGTTGGGGACTTCAAACATAAATTGGAAACATACCAGTAGATAGTAAGCACTAAGTAAAGAACAATCAAACAACACAACTAGTCTTGGCTTTCAGCTGACTAGTAACAACAGACAATCAATAGGAGCAAGAGAGTGTATATGTGTGAGCAAGAGAAAATAGAACAAGGTATGTTCGTGTGTCCTTTCAAAAATAAGAGGCCGGGGTGTATATAACTTTTAAAACAGTAGTAAATAAGGTGTAGATCAAGGTCAGGCAGCAATTAAAGGAATCAGAATCAATCAACCCAACATCAGTTTAAGTACTCCCTCTAATTAGGGGTTACCTTTCAAACGGTAAGAACATGTAAACAATAAGGAAACAAATCAACATATAATTGGAACATAACAAATAAGGAAATACTTCAAATAGTGTAAGTATGGAACTGGCAGGCTAGGTTCCTAGAGTCCTAATATAAGGAAACAAACGTTGAGAATCAATAAAAGATGTAGCTAACCATACAATAAGGCAGGAAATTAGTGAAGAATATTGCTCTAGGGAATCAGTAAAGGTATCAATCACTGGAGATCAGGGAATCAATTTGAATGAGAGATATCACAGTTAAAATCAGGAAAGGGGTATTAGGTAAATAACTATTAAAGTAATAATTAGTCTTACTAAACAATTAAATAGCACAAAAACATCAGAGAAACCCTAAGCAAGTGATTAGAAGAATAGTAGAGACTCATAGATCCTAACCACAAATTAGATCAAGAAGCATAAAACACATAAAAAGTCTAGAAGAAGCATACAAATTGGCCAAACATAGCAAACAAGACGAGCTCAAACCCTAAAAATTGGGGGTTTCAACAGAATAGCTAGGACAAAAGAGAAAACTTAGGCAAACATTTAGAATCATACTGAGAATCATAAGTTAGTACTAAAAATCAGAAGATAAAGTATTTTTTTTAAAGGGGGTTAGGAAACCCTAGTTTTTCTTTAAAGATGAAGAGTCGTTCATAAAACATGAGATTGTTTGGAAGAAAACGCATAAAAACCTTAGGATACACATAGATCTATCACAGATCCGAAAGATCGGAAGATTTTAAACATTTAGGGTTTCAAAGAGAGATAAGGAGAAACCTCAAGTGTTGACGGTTTAAGCCCCAAAGGTCATAGACCTTGCTTAAACAGCCGGAGGTGGCCGGAGATGGCCGGAGGATGATGAGCACAGGACTAGGAGGTAGGAGGATCAACCCAGGTCACTTGAAGATCTTAGAGATGGAAAACACTGGTGTGAGGGAACCACATGAGGTAGGAGGATGGTGAGAGCTTCCTGGTCTCCGGCGAAGAGACGGCCGGAGAAGGCGAAGTGATTCATCGGAGCCCAAAGAGACAAGAAGTCTCTAGAAGAGACTTAGAGAGATAGAGAGTTAGAGAGATGAGGGACCGGTGAGAATGAGAGGGGTCGGGGGGGAGGGGGGGTTAGTTTGGTTTAATTATGGAAACAATAATCTGGGCCGTTGATCTAATTTGATCAACGACTCAGATTAGTTTGGGGTTGGGCCGGGTAGGATATTAGTCTGGGCTGGGTTACAGGGTCAATTAAATTGGTTGGGTAATGGGTTAAAGGGTCTTGGTAAATTGGGTTGAAATAAAAAATTAAAAGTAGCCAGATTTTAAATACCCATGAAAACATAAAAATAAAATAATTTTAAAAATAGCTAATAATTATATAAAAATAAGATTAATGCTAAGTAAGTGAAATTTAAAGTAATTATCTAATATGAAAATATAAAAATAATTAATTATGGAATTAAAATAGCATAAATGCACAATTAGGCCATAGTTGTAAAATTTGTGTAATTATAGCTAAATAATGCCTAATCAGTTAATTTGTGAAATAATTAAATCCTAATAGGATTAAAAATGATATATTGAGATGAGGAATATTTTGAAATTATTTATAATATAATTTATGAACAATTATTGAATAAAAAATGCTAAATAAATAGGAAAATGAATTGATAAAAATATGAAAAAATATGAAAAATACCATTCATTATGAAAAGTGATTTTGAAGGTGAAATGTAAGTTTGACTATAATTTCGAGGAACAATTGGGTATCAACAACTGCCCCTTTTTACCCGGAAAGGATGAAAGAGTTGTTGGGTAAAGATATGATGGCCAATTTTGACCGAGTGGAAATTGTTTGAAAGATTTAGGCCGCACCCTGGTTTTTGAGCTGCCTACATATTTCTGGTTTTTACAGGAATCAGGGCATATGTAGTTCAGGAGTCATCGGCAAAATGTACCGATGAAGTTTTGCAAGAACGGACACACGATGCAAGGTTGGGTGAACAAGCGGCTTACGGGGTAGTTTAGCGAACGGGAGCGGGACCACTCCTGCCAGGATGGCTGTTGCTTGCCGGGTTACCTGCAAATGGGTAATACAAGCATATTGTGCGTAATTTAAACATGATGCAAATTCCGGTTGGACCATGAATGCTGTCTTTGGACGGTTAAGGATGACGTCTTTAAACCATGATGTCCTGGGCCATGAATTGCTTGATGCAGGTTTCGCAGGCCATGAAATAATGTTCTCGGGCCATGAAGATGGTGCCTCCGAACAATGATTCCTTTGAATAATGATATGCAAACCGATAAAAGAGATCCTCAGGCCATGACATGGTGTTCTCGGGCCATGAAGATGGTGCCTCCGAATGATGACGCCTTTGGATAAGTTTGGCAATATTTTAGCCCATGAAGATGTAATAGTATGATGCTAAAAAGACAGAGCTTAGTATTGCGAACTAAAGGGGCAGAGCTTAGCCCGAAAGGAAAGCAAAGTAAATAATGCTAGTAGTGGCGGTTGCTTTATGAAAAGTAAATGGGAGGCAGCGTTTAGCCTCGGAATGCAGAATGTTAGCCTTATGCAAATGCATATGGAGGTAGAAATTAACCTAGGAAGGTAGAAAGGTAGCCGTATGCAAGATGGAAGGCAGGATAGTAGCCTTATGAAATGCAGATGGAGGTAGAGCTTCACCTCGGAAGGCAGAATGGTAGCCTTATGCAAGATGGAGACAGTGTTTAGTCTCGGAAGGCAGAATGGTAGCCTTATGCAATGCAGATAGAGGTAGCGTTTAACCTCGGAAGGCAGAATGGTAGCCTTATGCAATGCAGATGGAGGTAGAGCTTAACCTCGTAAGGCAGAATGGTAGCCTTATGCAAGATGTGAATGCAGATAGAGACATCGTTTAGTCTCGGAAGGCAGAATGGTAGCCTTATGCAATACAGATGGAGGTAGAGCTTAACCTCGGAAGGCAGAATGGTAGCCTTATGCAAGATAGAGACAACGTTTAGTCTCGGAAGGCAGAATGATAACCTTATGCGATGAATAAAATGACAGTAGGAGTTCTTAGCTGGTGATAAATTGCGGCATTGTGATTGTTGTGATAATGAAGCATCGTTTGTGCTGATAATAAATGTCGGCATGTGCGAAGATTTTGAGAAGCGTGTCTTTGAACAATATACGTCTTTCCAGCGGATAGTATGTTTTTTGGGGCCTTTGCAATCTTGGTGCCTGCATCCAAAGAAACAACGTGAGTTCTGTAAGGGGAAAGGTTAGTTTGCATTCCCACTGTTCTACTTGACCCGTTCTCTTGATCATGTTGATACCGTCCGTATCATTGGGGTAGCGTTCGCTACACAAGCTGTTTCAAAAATAAGTATGCATGATTTTGTAAAAGTATAATGTAAGCATATGGTCTGAAATAGTTTTTGATGAGCCGACGATCGTGACACGATTCGAGATATTGCAACCTCTCCTGCTACGAAAATTTGAGGGTCCTCCTCAAAATTCTGCCCCAGTTTGAGGGGTGAGTACTTATGACCGTTACTCGCGCGGTGATCGGCTGAACTTCCTTCAGAATTTTGAGGGTTCTCCTCAAAATTCTGCTCTAGTTTGCAGTTACGGGGAAAGATGACATTTTATTGAATTGTTACCGAACCCATAGGGCTACCTATGTATCCCCTCTTAAACGGGAATCAGGTCAGGCGTAGTTCAATTTACATTGTTGACGAAAGCATAAAGAGTTACACATAGTAGCACTTGATTGCATCTGAATTGATTGGTTTCGGCCAAAAATCTCCGTCCATTTCTGCGAGTATCAATGCTCCTCTTGTCATCACTCTATGAACCATGTACGGGCCTTACCAGTTGGGAGAGAACTTCCATTTGGCCTCGTCTTGATGTGGAAAGATTTTCTTTAACACCATCTGCCCTGGTGTGAACCGTCTCGGCTTGACTTTCTTGTTGAAGGCCTTGGTCATTCTGTTCTGATATAGTTGACCATGATAGACTGCGTTCATTCTCTTTTCGTCTATGAGGTCTAGTTGCTCATATTGACGTCTTACCCATTCTGCGTCGCTGAGCTAAGCTTCTTGTATAATTCTCAGAGATGGAATTTTGACTTCAGCAGGAATAACAGCCTCTGCACCGTAAACCTGCATATAAGGAGCTGCCCCGGTTGATGTGCGGACCGTGGTGCGATATCCCAATAAGGCGAATGACAACTTCTCGTGCCACTGCTTGTGCCTTTCTATCATCTTCCTTAGTATCTTCTTGATGTTTTTGTTGGCGGCCTCTACGGCTCCATTCATCTGAGGTCTGTAAGTTGTGGAATTCTTGTGTTTGATCTTGAAAGTTTCACACATAGCTTTCATCAAGTCACTGTTGAGATTAGAACCATTATCGGTGATGACTGATTCCGGAACTCCGAATCGACAGACAATGTGGTCGCGGACAAAGTCAGCCACGACTTTCTTAGTAACTGCTTTGTAGGAGGCTGCTTCGACCCATTTAGTAAAGTAATCAATGGCGACCAGAATGAATCGGTGTCCGTTGGAGGCGGCATGCTCGATTGGTCCAATAACATCCATTCCTCAGGCGGCAAACGGCCATGGTGAACTTGTTGCGTTGAGCTCACTCGGAGGAACCTTTATCATATCTCCATGTATCTGGCAGTGGTGGCATTTTTGAACATACTGGATGCAGTCCATTTCCATAGTCATCCAAAAGTAACCAGCTCGGAGTATCTTCTTTGCCAAAACAAAACCGTTCATATGCGGACCGCAGGTCCCAACATGAACTTCCTCCAGTAATTTTGATGCTTCTTTTGCGTCAACGCACCTTAATAACCCCAAATCAGGAGTCCTCCTATACAGGATTCCTCCGCTATGAAAGAAATTGTTGGACAATCTACGAAGTGTGCGTTTCTGAGTGGAATTTGCAAGCTCGGGGTAGTCTCCTTTTGCCAAGTAATCCTTGATATCATGGAACCAAGGATTTTCGTATGCTTCCTCTTCGACATGGGCACAGTAAGCCGGCTGATTATGGATCTTTATGGGATAGGATCAATGAAATTTTTGTCCGAATGCTGGATCATTGAGGACAAAGTAGCCAATGCGTCGGCGAACTCATTCTAGATTTTGGGGACGTGCCGGAAATCTATCTTCGTGAACCTCCTTCTAAATTCCTGTATGTGGTGCAGATACGACAGTATCTTGGAATTATTTGTTGCCCACTCTCCTTGTACCTGATGTACCAATAGGTCTGAATCACCAATCACTAACAGCTCCTAGACACTCATGTCAATGGCCATGTTGAGCCCTAAGATACAGCCTTCATACTCTACCATATTGTTGGTGCAAGAGAACCTAAGCTTGGCGGATATCGGGTATTGCTGACCGGTCTCTGATACTAGGACTGCTCCAATACCAACTCCTTTGAAGTTTGCTACTCCGTCAAAGAACATCCTCCAACCGTCGTAGGGTTCTGCAATGTCTTCCCCTACCGATGATACCTCTTCATCAGGAAAGTACGTTTTCAGGGGTTCGTATTCTACGTCCACAGGGTTCTCAGCGAGATAGTCTGCCAGTGCATGTCCCTTGACTGCCTTTTGAGTCACACAGATAATGTCGAACTCACTCAGCAAGATTTTCCATTTGGCTAGCTTGCTAGTGGGCATGGGCTTATGAAAGATGTATTTTAATGGGTCCATCCTTGATATGAGATATGTTGTGTAGGCACAGAAGTAGTGCCTCAACTTCTGAGCGACCCAAGTCAAAGCACAGCAGGTGCGTTCCAATAGAGAATACCGGTCCTCATACGGAGTGAACTTTTTGCTGAGATAGTAAATGGCTTGCTCGTTTCTCCCCGTTTCATCATGTTGCCCCAGGACACAACCGAAAGCTCCATCTAATACTACAAGGTAGGGTAACAGGGGCCTACCGGGCTCAGGCAGTACCAGGACTGGAGGTGTTGACAAATATTCCTTGATTCTGTCGAAGGCCTTTTGGCACTCATCGGTCCATTTGGTTGCGGCATCTTTCTTAAGCATCTTGAAGATCGGTTCACAAATAACCGTGGATTGTGCTATAAACCGGCTGATGTAGTTAAGCCTTCCCAAAAAACTCATCACATCTTTCTTGTTCCTTGGCGGCGGTAGTTACTGAATGGCTTTGACTTTTGACGGATCCAATTCTATTTTTCGGCGGCTCACAATAAACCCCAGCAACTTTCCAGCAAGAACCTCGAAGGCACACTTCACGGGGTTTAGTTTCAGATTGTATTTTCGCAGCCTAGTGAAAAACTTCCTCAAGTCTTCTATGTGATCCGCAACTTTCTTTGATTTGATCATGACATCATCCACATATACCTCGATCTCCTTGTGAATCATGTCGTGGAAGATGGTAGTCATAGCCCTCATATAGGTGGCCTCTGCGTTCTTCAGGCCGAATGGCATCATCTTATAACAGTATACTCCCTATGGCGTAATGAAAGACGTGTTCTCAACATCTTCCTCATCCATCCAATCTGATGATAACCAGCGAAGCAATCCACGAATGACTGTAATTCATGCTTGGCGTAATTGTCAATTAGGATGTGTATACTTGGCAAGGGGAAGTCGTCTTTTGGACTGGCCCAGTTGAGATCCCAGTAGTCGACACAGACTCTGACCTTCCCGTCCTTATTTTGGCACAGGTACAATATTGGCTAACCATGTCGGGTACTCAACCACCCGGAGAACTTTGGCGTTGATCTGCTTGGTGACTTCTTCTTTGATTTTCAAACTCATATCAGGTTTGAACTTTCTGAGCTTTTGATTTACCGGTGGACACATTGGATTGGTTGGCAATATGTGAGCCATAATGGATGTACTTAGACCAGTCATGTCATCGTACGACCATGCGAATATGTTCTCATACTCTTATAGAAATTCTGTGTACTCTTTCTTTTCTGATGATGATAAATGAATGCTGATGCGAGTCTCCTTGACATTTTCCGAATCTCCTAGGTTGATAACCTCAGTCTCGTTCAGGTTGGACTTTGGTCTGTTCTCAAAATTTTTGACTTCTTTGACAATCTCGTCGGGTATATCAACTTCATCTGGATCGATGTCTGTTCGCTGCATTGTCTCATTGCATGTCACGTTCATCGATTCATCAAGACAAGTAATAGTAATGTTGTACAGATAAAGTAATGAGAGAAAACAATAGCAATAAATATTGGATTTTATAAGGGAAATTAGAAGATGCTTTGATAAATTGAATAACTGTTTTGAACATTGAAGATCTTATTGCAGGAATTGAAAGATGCAAGAAAAGGAAATTCATTTAGTAAATAAAACAGTAAATAATGCTTGTTTTAGCTTTGCTACCTCGAGGCTCATCGGGCTTTGGTCGTCTTGATAGACCACATCTTGAGATATGTCCCTCTGACACAGCCTGTATGGAAGGGCTTTCCTCCCCATCCTCCTCAAGAATAACACAGCAATCCATATCATTGTCCTCCAAAAACAAGTTCCTTATTGCTGCAAGTGCTTCTTCTTTGTCTGACCCATAAATAATGTCGGCCTGCTGGAAGATCTGTTCCAGATGCGGTATCGGCTGCTCTAGTGGGTAGTAAGGACCGCGCCAAGGTGGCGACCAGTCGTTGTACTCTTTCCAAGTATAGTCGTATCCCAGACCAAAAGTGGTTCCCTGGCTTTTGATCTTGATAGGTTTGGAGATTCCTTGAAGGTTCTTGACGAGCCCTTTGCCAGGCTCGTACCCATTCCAGTTTAGTATAATCTCGATCTTGTTATCCCATAATTTGTCCTTGTCAATGGCATTGACCCATTCAATGTGGTGGTAAGTTTCTCCACCCAACTTTCTTCTTCCTCCGATCAATGGAATAGTCTGGCAATTGCAAATAGGGTTGCTACCGTCACCACGAATAATCACCTCTTGGTGGTTCCACTCGAACTTCACTGCCTGATGTAGCGTTGATGCTACAGCCCCAACAGCATGGATCCATGGTCGTCCCAATAACAAATTGTAGGACACTAGCACATCTATCACCTGGAAGTCAACCTCGAATTAAGTTGGCCCCATTTGCAGGCATAGGCTTATCTTGCCAATGGTGGACCTTTGAGATCCATCGAAAGCATTCACGTTGATTGCTCCATCCTTTATCTCATGCAGACCTTTACCCAATTTCTTGAGTGTTATCAACGGGCAAATTTTAAGACTGGATCCTCCATCGATCAAGATTCTTGTGATGAAATAATCTTCGCATTGCATGGTGATGTGGAGTGCTTTGATGTGCCCCAATCCTTCAGGTGGTAACTCGTCTTCATGGAAGGTGATATTGTGAAATTTCAACACCTGGCCCACCATATTGGCCATTTCCCCACTAGTGATGTTGTTTGGTACATACGTGTCACTCAACACCTTCAACAGAGCACTTCGGTGCGTCTCAGAATTTTGCAGCAAAGAGAGGATGGATATCTGTGCTGGCGTCTTGTTCAGCTGGTCGATGACCGAATACTCCTTAGCCTGTACCTTTCTCCAAAGGTCATCGGGGCCTGTTTCGATAAGGGGAGGCCGGTTGGCAGCCTGCTTACTTGATTCGACCAAATGCTTAGGGGTGTAGACCCTACCAGTTCTCGTCATACCCTGCGCCGCGACAGCTTCCTCAGACCTGACCTTGCCTTTCCTTCTCGCCTCGGCTGTAAAGTCCCAAGGGATAGCATTTGAATAGAAGGGTGGCGTGGTTGACATTGCCCCCCATATTGGTGTGACCATCCTTACTTCAAATGGAACATGTGCCTTGGGTGGCAAGACTGCAACCTCAAATGGTGCGGGTGCATTTGCCGGAGACACGAACTCAACTTCAATCGGTACTGGTGCCTTTGCAGGTGGCGCTGCTTCAAACTCCAGTGGTATAGACATATTCACCTCAGCTTTCTCAGATGGTTGAATCTGGACTATGATCGGGCTGAGAGTGACTGCTGGTTTCTTTGGGTCATCACCTTTTGCGATCAACCCGATTGATCCCTCGGGATCCCAATCATCTTCTATTTCAATCATATGAATACCTCCACCGTTATGGTCTGGTAAAGGATTGTTGCGGATGTTTGGAGCTGGATCTTTCTCCACAATAATCTTGTTATCAATTCAGGACTATATCTTGTCCTTCAGAGAGCGACATTCATCGATGGTGTGTCCTTTCATGCCGGAATGGTATGCACAGGATTTGTTCGGGTTAACCCACTGAGCAGGGTTCTCAGGTGTGGCAGAAAGGATGGTGTGACGTAACCGACTGCTTTGAGTTTCCCATATAACTGGTCAATGGGCTCAGCTATGAAGGTGTACTGTTTTGGAGGTCTGCGATCAAAATTGGGACGAGGTCTAGGGAAGTTTTAGCGTGCAGGGGGTGATTGGTAATGAGATGGTTGAGAATTATAAGTGTGGTAGACAGGAGTGGCTTGTGAATATCTGGGTGAAGTAGGTTGATATGTGGGTGGTGGAGCTTGGTAGGAAGCGGTAGGGCTTGGTAGTTCGGTGAGGGTTCTTGGTAGCTCAGGATTGGCTGGTATGTGAGTGGAGGTGTTGGATAAATTTGGTATTTGAGTGGGGATTTGGTTCTTTGTGTATCCATCACAGCCCCTACGCCTCTTTTCTTATACACACCACCGGACTGTAGAGCCTTGTTAGTGGCTTGCAAGGCTTCAAAATTCGTAACCATACCGCTCTTATACCCTCTTCAATCTGTTCACCCAATTTGATGATGTCGGAGAACTTGTGGCCCTCAACCATCATCAACCGTTCATAATACTGTGGGTCCTGAGCTCGGACAAAGAACTTGTTCATCTGCTCTTCCTCTAGAGCAGGTCTGACTTTAGCGGGCCTCAGACCTCCAGCGAGTAGCATACTCGCGAAATGTTTCAGTAGGTTTCTTCTTCAAGTTTTGGGTGTAGAACACATCTGGTGCGTTCTCTGTGTTGAATCTAAACCTGTCCATAAACTCAGTTGCTATACCTACCCAGTTCGACCATTTCTTGGGGTCTTGGCTGATATACCAAGATAGTGCATCTCCCTTCATACTCCTCATGAACAATTTCATGCGGATTCTTTCATCCTTCCCAATGCCAACCAGCTTGTCACAATAGGTTCTTAGATGGAATCTCGGATCACCAGTACCATCAAACATTTTGAACTTTGGAGATTTGTACCCTTTGGGTAGTTCGACATCTGGTTGTATACAAAGGTCTTCATAATTCAACCCTTCAATTCCCTTGGTCCCTTCAACACCCTGGACTCGGCTGGTCAATTTTCGAATCTCCTCGGCCAAGTTCTTGATAAGTAAGTACTTTTCCTCAGATTCAGATGTATGTGAGATAGGTGGAGTGGAGCGTGTCACGGTTTCCACATAGATGGAATTGTTGTAGGCATGGAAATGGTCCTTTGCAGGGTTCTGAGGTTCTGGGATGAGTAATGGAGTGGTGTTTGAGGTGTGGCAAGCATTGCATTGGGTCGGGAGAGTTTGGTTATTTGGGGGAGTGGCGTGATGATGAGGTGCGGGATGATTTGGTTGCCTTGGGATATTCTGTGGAGGTGTAGGGTTTTGAGCATTTGGAAAGTTGACGTCCGGGACGTTGAGGGAAAATGACAGGTTGGCCAGATTTCGAACCTGGTCGAGTTCTTCCTGAAACTTCAACAATATTTGTTCCAGTGGTGACATGTTCTCATTTAGGACCTGAATACCCCAGCCATCATTCGCCTTTACCCGTTCAATCGTATTCTCCTTTCTGGTGCCGCTAGATTCTTCCATCTTACTCTTGCCTTTGTTTCTGCCTTTAGGGGGACTAGGATGAGGAGTAGGTGGAGGGCCCTTGGATCTTGTGCGATAGGCTGATGATGCCAGAATGCACGAACTAACCTTTGGGGAGGGGAATAATAAAGAAAAGAAACAAAACAAAAGGTAGCCAAGTCAGTGGGGATTATGAAAAATATTGCAGTATTTAAACACATAGCACGGGAATGTAAAGCGTGTCCTAATTTGGGAACCTCTTTGTGCCCGAGGTAGGCCTAGCGACAAGTTGATTTGGATAACTTAAGATGCTAAGTGCCTCATTTTATTGATAAGAAAAATAGACAAATCCCAAAATGACGCTAAATAAACTGAAGATAAAAGTCACTAATGGCCATCGACCTTATTACATCAACAGAGAAAATAAAGACATTCCTATCTACTTGGTCCCAGAAGGACCTTCCCCAGATTCGGCATTCCTGCTTCCCTCGAGCAGCTTTCCCAGCTCGCGTAGTCCCAGCAGCAAATAGGTCCTGGCTAGACATCCTCCTTCGGCTCCCTCAGCCTTTTGGCAAGTCTTGATCATTTTGCTAAATTTCTCCCCCAGTTCAATTATGCCTTGTTCTAAGTATCCCAGCCTCTTGTTGGTGCTGACGGCCATGTCCTTCCACTCCTCGATCAACTTCTTGTTAGACTCATGTATCTTGTGATGATCATCCTTGCATTCGCGGATCCTTTTGCACAGCTGGTTGAACTTAACTCGTGCTTCAGCCCTTTCATATATAACCCTGTGACCTCGAGCAAACCCCGGCTTGATTTGACCACCCACATCTTCTTCTAACCAACCAAGATAGAAAGGAGTACAACCGGCGTGATACCTGTCTTGATCGATGGTGTCTTTCTTAAGTATAATCTTGTAGTGCCACATGTGTTGATCTTGGCACTTGTGAGGACTGTCATCATTTTGAAAGTATGCTCGAAGATGGCTCATTTTCTCGACCCTAGGTATGACTTGCTTCCTACCCGCTTGCCTCATAACTCGGAGAGGGACGTAAGGGTATGTCCCCCTTAGACCAATCAATATCAGGAAAGAAGCATCTCAGGATTGAATGATGAACTCGCCTGTCGGAAACCACTCAAACAACCATTGAACCTGTTCTTCAGTCAGGTTACCAAAGATATCAACCCATCCCTCGGCGTTCTCAGGCTGAGCGAACATGTCGTGAATATAATTAATTCACTTTGGGTGATGGAAAGCGATGTGGTCATCCCAAATCCTTCGATGAATGTCTTGTCGGTATTCGCCTCTTTGAAGATGTTCCATGAGCTAGAGTTGAAGTAATAAATTGCAACCTTCAAAATGTTTTGCTCTTCGTTGACACATTTCCAAGGCCCGGTATATGTCTGCAATGACCATGGGCACAATGCTGAAGTTTTGCCCGTCTACCCCTTCCATTATGGTCTTAGTCACCATGGCCAGCCTGGTATGGATTCTCTCCTTCTTCATTGGGAACACGATTAAACCCAAAAAGCAGACCATGAAAATGAACACTCGACGATGGATGTGTCCCAGGGAGGTGATAGAAAACTCGTCATGGTAGATACAGTATGATTTGATGTGGCCATACCGCTCGTACAAATAGTCAAAAGGAATGTACGACTCCTTCAAGCATGCCAGTTCTGCATTCTTCTTCAGACCTATCATCTTAAGGAAATCCTTGCATGTGCGGTTCTCAGGCATCAGCAACCCCAGACTTTCCCATACCAAGTTGGCCAGCCCTCATATCTCTTCTATCAAAGGTGTCATTTCAATATTCCCAAAGCGGAACACGGACCTCTCGCCATCCCAAAACAAAGTAGCAGCCTCTATATCATTTTGTTAGGCTGGATTTCTAGGAGAGATGGCAGGTTGCCCAGGTGTTTTCTGACGATAGCTTTGTCGCTAGAATATAGGTCCTCCCACCAACTCAGCAGTCTTGGGTGGATATTGGAGACCATGCCAAATCTAGGGACTTCGTACCTCATTTTCTGCAAAGAAAATAAGGTTAGGCCCTTACCCCCACCAGACTCTACTATTTAACATCAATAATTAGCAGGAAGCATCCAATTCTCCAAATAAATGCACAGAATGTGAGGGTGTCCGTTTGGGTTTAGAGAAACCCGGTGGACTTTTGGATAAGGCTATCTTAAAAGCTATCGTGCAGAAGACATTTTAGCTTGACTAGGTTTGACCATGATGCATGCAACAATACAACAAAATAAGGTTTCTATGGGGTTTTAGACTGGTACCCTTGAGCGGACAACTCAAGGGGGAAGGCACGGAACCGTCGACTACACTGCTGATCAACTAGTTTTACCGCAAATAAGTCTTTCCGAATTTAGGGGGTAATAATGTAGGAAGAGCGTAACCACTCATCAAGCGTCGCTATAGTATTTTGTTTGGCACGAGTGGAGTATGAATGTTGAGCATGATTATGCAATAATAAGCATTAAAACAAGTTGTCATGTATTTGCACATTAAGGAAAGCGGTAAATACAACAGTTATGATTTAAAGTAGTTACAAAAGGAAAACAAAGAGACATGTTAGTTTCGTTTTGCGAAATAATACCTGAAAGAAGTAAACAATTAATTGCACGTAGCAGGGAAGAGGAAAGGGTGCAAGTGTTAAATAAACAAAGGCACAAATTCACGAAATGGTTTGCAATGGCAAAAGCCTATAATCCCTAGCGGAGTCGCCATGCTGTCGCGCCCCCTTTTTTCCCCTCGCGGAGAGATACGGATGCAGGACATTTGGGTAGAGGCAACTCTTTTCCTCTTGGGAAAGGGAGTTAGCATATTTGAAGAGTCGCCACCTAACGATTTTAACGGTGCGTTAGGGCACTTAAGGGTCTTATTTACAAACTATGTTATTAACCAGAGATTGGGTAGGGGCTTGTAATTATCCCAAGGGGAAGGTGTTAGGCACCCCTCAAGATCCACAAGTGTGGTTCCCGGCCAAATAGTTTTCGTGAATTTGTACGGTTTGACAAACAAACAAATAAAGGTTCAAATAAGAGGGGATTTACATATTAAGCATGCAAATGTTTGGAAAATAATTATAAAATGGCTAAGTTTTGAAAAAAGAGTTATAATATAACATTTACAATAAGGGATATCCTAGGTTTGTAATAATATGGATCACTTCAATGAAATAAGAGGGGATACACGTGGTATTAGCGCATCAGTCATCATATCCATATTCTACCCTTTCCCGCCCCGTGAAGGTAATTAAAGCGCGTGTTATTCACAAACTCTATTGCGTGCTATTACCCGTCCCATCCTATCAATCCCAGAGAAGATTAGGACTACTATCCTAAAAGGGAGGTACTAGGATGACCCTCAGGTTTAAAGGTAAAGATTCTAAAGCGATAAACAAGAACACTTAGGACTGCAATGAATGGGGAGCACATAGGAGCATATAAGAGGCTCAAGTTTACCTCCACAGATTATGCACATAATTAGCACGACTCAAACACATGTAAGGGCAGTATTAATTTCAGAATCCTAAAGCATGATATCTAGGTGAATCTAGAACACAATAGAAAAGCAGATATGTTGCATAATTCAAAGAGGGAATCCTAAGCAGTTTTTGCCTACTTATTTTAAACTTGTTGATAGTTAAGCAGCACATATAAAGAAGTATATTTCAAGTTTTAATAAATTTAGCACCTAAGGCTTGCCTAGGCGTAAAACAACGTATCAGTTTGTAGAGCTATTTTGAGGAAACTGTTTGAGTTGCATTACTAAGCATGTTGTTCTAGATGTTCAGATTTCAGAAAAATATTACCAAGTCGTGTGGGTCTGTTTTTGTTTTTATCAGTAATCATGCTAGGGATGCCTAAGCGGATATGAATGCAATCCTGAAGGCATGATATCTAATGCACAGTAAATGCAGAGTGGTGTACATGTAGGACCTAAACATGATATTGTAAATGCATAAATATTTCAGTGTTTGAACATGCTTTCAAATTGTGTACAAGATGTAAAAATGACCTATTTATTAGCGTTGTATTTATTCTAAGACAGTGTATCTAAGTGTACATGGCAGTGCATAGCGTAATGCAAAGTACTAGTTATTAACGTGTTTTAACACATGAGTTTCTAAGTGATATGAGGATGAGTATGCTAAAACAGTGTACATGGGACCTAAAAAGCAGGATTTCTAATGCATGGATGCGAACTTACACATGAGTTCTATTGCGCAAATAAGAAATAAAGCCTAAAACATGGTTTCTACCCTTGTAATAACTAAGCATGCGTAGTTACCCCTGCCATTTCACTATCCAGCCCCCATGAGTTGTTTACAAATTATTATAGGCCTGTAATTATGAATTACATAACCAAAGAGAAAATAAGAAGTTATTCTATAGGGAGCCTTCACTTAGGCCCAAATCCTCCCAACCTCATTGTCGTATGGTGTTTTAAAGCCTTTTTACAGTCCGGGTGTGTCAAAGCTCCCTAAGGACCTCAAGGGCTCCCGGGCAATGCTCACACACAAACTTGGTAACCAAGAGTGGAACATGTACAGTGTGGAAATACCAGCCTCAGTGCGTCAGAGTTCAGAGGGAGCTCAAGGATCCCAAAGCAGTGCTCTCACTAAGGGGGCAGAACTTAAGGCCTAAGAATCAAGTGAAGTGCAGGAGATAAGATAGGTTTGAAAAGATTTTTAGTAGAAAACAATGTTAAAAGGACTTGTTTGAAATAATTTTTAAAATAAGGAGTGATAGATTTGTGAAGAGTAAGGTAAGTAGCAGCCCATACATAGAACCAAACTGACACAGCACACTCGCAGAACCAAGGCAAGTTCAGCACACAAATGTTTACACAAAGGGCAATGGGGATTGGGATACATACATGATGAGCATCCAATAGGCAGAAGCCTTACAAAATTGGTATAGACTTAGGGATACTAGTTGAGCATGGTCATACAAATAGGATCAATCATGGTTTGAAAAACAACACAGAACCAGAGTTAGAGGGTAGGACATGATTGCACATAGGTTTAGGAAAACATTTAAGAGCATAGTGTGTATTAAGTAACATACAGTGCGATCATAACATCCCAGGGATCACATGTTGAGTCTATAAGGGAAGAGATACCAAGAACTAAACACATAATGTACTCAGCTAGTTGCAAGCAGGACAACACAGTCATAAATAAAAGAAAACCAGAAGCAAGATGAATCGTAGTAACTAGAGAAATATATTGTGTTGGGGACTTCAAATATAAATTGAAAACATACCAGTTGGAGATAGTATGCAGAGAGTAAAGAACAAGCAAAAGACACAACTAATCTTGACTTTCAGCCGACTAGTAACAACAGACAATCAATAAGAGCAAGAAAGTGTATATGTGTGAGCAAGAGAGAGTAGAACAAGGTTTGTTCGTGTGTCCTTTCAAAAATAAGAGGTCGGGGTATATATAGCTTTTAAAGCAGTAGTAAATAAGGTGCAGATCAAGGTCATGCAGCAATTAAAGGAATCATAATCAATCAACCCAAAATCAGTTTAAGTACTCCCTCTAATTAGGGGTTACCTTTCAAACGGTAAGATCAAGTAAACAATAAGGAAACAAATCAACATATAATTGGAACATAACAAATAAAGAAATACTTCAAATAGTGTAAGTATGGAACTGGAAATTAGGCTAGGTTCCTAGAGTCCTAATTTAAGGAAACAAATGTTGAGAATCAATAAACGATGTGTCACGACCCAATTCTCCCTCCGACTGGGTCTCGTGACGGCATCTAGTCTAGATGACTAGGTAAGCCTATTCCTTAAGCGAAATTTAGATAAAACAGGTAAAATGACAGTAAGTGAAATAAATCATAATAAAGTCGACGCCGCTCGGCATTAACAGTTACTTTACCCAGAACCCGGAATATCACAATACATCACAAGCTACTCTACTGCTCAATATGTATAACTGGAAAAGAAAAGACCATATAGTTCCATATACAAGTACTACAACTTCAAGATAGGAAGGGGACTCGGAGATCTGCGGACGCTGCAGATTATACCTCGAGTCTCCTGATACTACTGTTGCTGGCTAGCTGAGATACCGCGTACTAGGACCTGGATCTACACATGGGGAAAACATGCGCAGAAGGGCGTGAGTACTTCACATTCGGTACCCAGTAAGTGCCAAGCCTAACCCAAGTCAAGTAGTGACGAGGTCAGTTAGAGGCCCTACTGAGGTTTGCAAAGTAACAGATATCGAGAACAAGTAAGTAAAGTAAGTGATAATCAATAGAAATTATGAGTAAAGGCTGGCAAGAAACGGTATAATCAAATGCTCGGATCAACGTAATATATATATATAAAGCTCTGTAAGAAAGTAAAGGTACAATGCAATGCAATATGAGGGAAAGGCTCAGGTCTCTGCCCGCAATCCCTATGTATGCAATGTAGTATGAGGGAAAGACTCAGGTCTCTGCCCGCAATCCCTATATGCAATGCAGAATGAGGGAAAGGCTCATGCCTATGCCCGCAATCCCTGTATGCAATGCAGAATGAGGGAAAGGCTCAGGTCTATGTCCGCAATCCATGTATGCATACGTAATTTAAAGTAAATCTCCAAAATAACGTAGTTTAAGGGTTTGAGGAAAAACCACTTGGAAATCTCGAAGTAAAATCATTATATCAGTTTCAAAGAATAGTAACGATTGGAAAATCAGTTAGAAATCAATTTACCATGATAAACTTTAAGTTATTATTCAATTTAAATAATAACAGTAATAATAGAGTTGAAAAAGGAAGCATTTTGTAGAAAGAGATATGGAACTTCAGTGAAAATATCCCGCGCTCGTCACCTCACGTACACGGGGTTTTTATAGCAAAAAACAGTAAAAATGCCTAAGGGAAATTCCCCAACACAGAGTTAGGCAAGCCACTTACCTCGACTGTGCAAATCAATCAATAATCACGCTCTTGCCACGAGTATCCAACTCCTGGTGGCACAAATCTATTCAAATAGATGGTATAACGTAAATATAAACTCAAGAAATCAAAATAACTAATTATTTCGGAACTAAAACGCAAAATTAGAAAATTTGACCAAAACGCCCCTCGGGCCCACGTCTCGGATTCGAGTAACATTTATATTTTCTGAACCCTTATTGACTCGCGAGTCTAACCATATGAAAATCTCTCAAATCGGAGGTCGAATACCCAATCAAAACCCCAAAAATCGGTCTAGGAAGTTTCTTCCAATTTTTCCCAATTTCAACTGTAAAATCTCGAATTTAAGGGTGGAAATTACGATTTGGAACATGAAAATTAACCTATGGTGTTTAGAAGTCACTTACCTTGAGCACCTAAGTCAAAAGTCACTCAAAAATCACCTCTCCCGAGCTCCCACAACTCAAAAATGGTGAAATAGCATAACCCTCAGATTTTTGGCATATGAATAGGGATTTCCGCACCTGCGGTCCCTTTCACCGCACATGCGGTACCGCACCTGCGGAAAAGGCATCACAGGTGCGGGCTTCACTTAAGCTGGACAGAGGTCGCACCTGCGGGCCTTTTGTCGCTGGTGCTGCTCCACACCTGAGGAAACCCAATCGCACCTGCGAAGACTGGGAAGGCCTGGCCCAACCTCGCACATGCGGCTAGGGGGCCGCTCCTGCGAGCTCGCACCTGCGGGAATTCCATCGCAGGTGCGAAAACACCAGAAGGAGCATGGTTCAGCAATTTCCCAAGTTCCAAATTTTTCCGTTAAGCATTCGAAACGACCCCGAGGCCCCTGGGACCTCAACCAAAACCACAAACTGACCCCAATACTCCATTCAAACTTGGTCGAGCCTTAAAAACACGTCCCATAACATCAAAATACTCAAATATGCATAGATTCAAGCCTAAGAACATAGAAATTTTCAAGAATTCACCCCCAACGCCGAACCACGACTAAACTCATCCAAATGACCTCAAATTTTGCACACAAGTCATAAATGACATTCCGGGTCTGTCTTCGCTTTCGGAATTCCATTCCGAGTCCGATATCAAAATCTCACCTATCGGCCGAAATCGCTGAAACTCTGACTTTCGCCAATTCAAGCCTAGATCTATGTCTGGCCTCGAAAACACATTCCGAACACGCTCTCAACCCCGAAATCACTCAACGAAGCTAACGGAGTCGACGGATTTCCATTCTGGATCCATCTTCACACAGCTCCCGCTACGGTCCAATTTCTAAGGTTAAAGCTCACCTTAAAGGACTATATGTCTGAAAACACTCCAATTTTCATCACTCAACTCTCCGACTCGCTCCATTAGCATAATAAGACATGGGAGACACAATTATCAGGGGATCGTGGCGCTAACTCTCAAAATGACCGGCCAGGTCGTTACATTCTCCCCCTCTTAAGAAAATTGGTCGTCCTCAAACGAGTAGCGAAACATACCTAAAGCTGTGAATAGATGAGGGTACAGGCTCCACATGTCCTGCTCGGTCTCCCAAGTCGCCTCCTCGACCGGATGACCTCTCCACTGCACCTTGACCGAACCAATATCCTTCGATCTGAGCTTTCTAACCTGCCTATCCAAAATTGCCACAGGCTCCTCAACATATGATAGATCCTTGTCCAACTTGACTGAGCTGAAATCCAAAACATGAGTCGGGTCACCGTGATACCTCCGGAGCATTGACACGTGGAATACCGGATGAACAACTGCTAGGTTGGGAGGCAAGGCCAACTCATAAGCAACCTCCCCAACCCGCTGCAATATCTCAAAAGGGCCAATGAACCTCGGACTTAGCTTACCCTTATTCCCAAATCTCATGACGCCCTTCATGGGTGCTACCCGAAGCAAAACCCGATCACCAGCCATGAATGATAATTCACGAACTCTCCGGTCCGCACAACTCTTCTGTCTGGACTGGGCTGTGCGAAGTCTATCCTGAATCACCTTCACCTTGTCCAAGGCATCCTAAACCAAATCCGTACCCAACAATCGGGCCTCGCCCGACCCAAACCATCCTACTGAGATCTGCACCGCCTACCATATAAAGCCTCAAACGGCGCCATATGAATGCTGGACTGGTAGCTGTTATTATAAGAAAATTCTGCAAGAGGCAAGTACTGATCCCATGATCCTCCAAAATCCATTACACAAGCACGGAGCATATCCTCCAGAATCTGAATAGTGCGCTCGGACTGTCCGTCCGTCTGAGGGTGGAATGTTGTACTGAGATCAATCTAGGTACCCAACTCAGTATGCAAGGCTCTCCAGAAGTGCGAGGTGAACTGAGGACCTCGGTCTGAAATAATAGATACCGGCACGCCATGCAACCGGACTATCTCCCGAATGTTGATCTGAGCCAACCTCTCTGAGGAATACGTAGTCAACACCGGAATGAAATGAGCTGACTTGGTCAGCCAATCCACAATCACCCAAATAGAATCATACTTCCTCAAAGTCCGAGGAAGTCCAACCACAAAATCCATGGTGATCCGCTCCCACTTCCACTCAGGAAGCCTCATCTGCTAAAGTAATCCTCCCGGCCTTTGATGCTCACACTTGACCTGCTGGCAATTGAGGCATCTGGCTACGAACTCCACTATATCCTTTTTCATCCTCCGCCACCAGTAGTGCTGTCTCATATCCTGATACATCTTCGCAGTACCGGGATGAATGGAGTACCGCGAGCTATGGGCCTCCTCAAGGATCAACCTCCGCAGTCCATCTACGTCAGGTACACAAATACGGCCCTGCAGTCTCTACACACCATCATCATCTATTGTCATATTTCGAACACCATCCCGCTAAACTCTATCCCGAAGAGCTCGAAGGTCGGGATCATCATACTGTCACTCTCGAATGCGGTCATAAACAGAAGATCGAGCAACAACACAAGCGAGAACCCGGTGAGGCTCAAAAAGGTCCAACCTCACGAACTGACTGGCTAAAGACTGAACATCCAAAGCTAAGGGCCTCTTAGCTACATGAAGATATGCCAAACTACCCAAACTCTTCGCCCGACGACTCAGGGCATCGGCCACCACATTGGCCTTCCCCGGGTGGTATAATATGGTGATGTCATAATCTTTGAGCAGCTCCAACCACCTACGCTGACGCAAATTGAGATCCTTCTGCCTGAATATGTGCTGCAAACTCCGGTGATCCGTATATATCTCACAGGGAACACCGTATATATAATGACGCCATATCTTCAGGGAGTGAACAATCGCTGCCAACTCAAGATCATGAACATGGTAATTTTTCTCATGTACCTTCAACTGTCTGGACGCGTAGGCAATCACCCTACCGTCCTGCATCAACACCGCTCCCAAGCCAATCCTCGAAGCGTCACAATAGACTGTATAGGACCCCGAACCGGTAGGTAGTACTAACACTTGAGCTGTAGTAAGGGCTGTCTTGAGCTTTTGAAATCTCTCCTCACACTCCTTGGTCCAAATAAAAGGTGCGCCCTTCTGGGTCAATCTAGTCATGGATGCTGAAATGGATGAAAACCCCTCCACGAAGCGGCGATAATACCCGTCCAAACCAAGGAAACTACGGATCTCAGTAGCTGAAGATGGTCTGGGCCAACTCTGCACTGCCTCCACCTTCTTTGGATCTACCTTGATCCCATCCAAAGATACCACATAGCCTAAGAATTCCACAGATACAAGCCAAAATTCACACTTAGAGAACTTGGCATACAACTTCTTTTCTCTCAAGGTTTGAAGCACGGTCCTCAAGTGCTGCTTATGGTCCTCCCGTGACCGAGAATATACCAGAATGTCGTCAATGAATACAATGACGAAAGTATCAAGATGAGACCGAAATATGCTGTGCATCAGGTGCATGAAAGCTACTGGGGCATTGGTCAGCCCGAATGACATAACAAGGAACTCGTAGTGACCATATCTAGTCCTGAAAGTAGTCTTCGGGATGTTCGACTCTCGAATCTTCAACTGATGATAACCCGAACGAAGATCAATCTTGGAGAATACTCTAGCACCCTGTGACTGGTCAAATAAATCATCAATGCGGGGCAATAGGTACCCGTTCTTCACTGTCACCTTATTCAGCTGCCGGTAGTCGAAGCACATACGCATCGAACCATCCTTTTTCTTCACAAATAACACCGGAGCACCCCAAGGTGACACACTAGTCCTGATGAACCCTTTGTCAAGCAACTCCTGCAACTGCTCCTTCAACTTCATTAACTCAGGAGGAGCCAGGCGATAGGGAGGAATGGAAATGGGCTGAGTGCCCGGGAACAAATCAATGTCTCTGTAGGGCGGCATACCCGGAAAATCAGCTGGAAAAGATCAGGGTAGTCCCTTACAACTGGGACTGACTCAACTGTAGGGGTCTCAACACTAGTATCCCTCACATAAGCCAAATACGCATCACACACCTTTTCAACCATCCGTTGAGCCTTAAGAAAAGAAATGACTCGACGAGGAGTATACTCTAGTGAACCCCTCCACTCTAACCTCGGAAATCCTGGCAAAGCCAACATCACAATTTTAGCGTGAAAATCGAGAATAGCATAGTGGGGCGACAACCAGTCCATGCCCAAAATAACATCGAAATCTACCATACCGAGTAATAATAAATCAGCCCTGGGCTCAAAATCGCTGATAGAAATCAAACACGACTGATATATGCGGTCCACAACAAGAGAATCTCCCACAGGAGTAGAAACATATAAGGGGAACTCAAAGAATACCGAGATATCCCCAAATGAGAGGCGAAATAAGATGATACATATGAATATGTGGAACCTGGATCAAATAATATTGATGCATCCCTATGACAAACGGGGACAATACCTGTGATGACTGAATCTGAAGTAATGGCCTCGGATCGAGTTGGAAGGGCATAGTATCTGGTCTGACCTCCCCCTCTAGGACGACCTCGTCCTCCCCGACCTCCACCTCGAGCTGCCTGAGATGGTGGGGCAGCAGCTGGGGCTGGAAGTATGGCTGGGGGACCTGGTGGCAGACGTGGAACCTGATAAGTCTCTGGTGGTGCACCCCTCCTAACTCTAGGGCAATCTTTGATCACATGACGAGGGTCACCACATCTAAAACAACCCCTCTGAGGGCGTGGCTGTTGTTGCGGACTCTGAACTGGCCTGCTGGACTGGCCGCTGATAGCACCTCGAGCAGGAGGTGCCTGAGGTACTGGGGGTGCATAATAAGGCTCTAGAGATCTAGGAGGTGCTGGAATACCACTGGCTGCTGGGAGAGCTGAATGTACCGGTCTACTCACAAAACCCCTCCCATAGCGTGCCGCTGGTGCATAAGCTCCTGAGAAATGACCCGTCTCTCGAGACCTCTTGGCCTCTCTCTCCTCTTTGTCCCGGGTCAACATACTCTCAATCCTCCTAGCAATGCTCACGGCCTGCTGGTAAGTGATATCAGTCTCCAACTCCCTGGCCATACTGGTACGAATGCTAGGATGGAGTCCCTCAATAAAACGACGAACTCTCTCTCTGACAGTAGATACCAAAGCTGATGCATGTTGTGCCAAGTCACTGAACCGGACTGCATACTCTGACACGATCATAGTACCCTAGTNCAAGTAAGTGAGGCTGCCTCGTCCGGACTACTAAGCTCAAATGCACGCCACCACTGATAGGCTGCTCCCCTCAGCTGAAAGGTAGTGAATGAGACCCCACTCGTCTCCACAATACCCATGGTACGAAGGATGCGATGACACTCCTCAAGAACACCCAGAGCGTCATCTGAAGCTAATACGCTGAACTCAGGTGGATGGTACTTCTTGTACCTCTCAAGACGGAGCTGCTCAGACTCAGATGCAGCTGCTCTGGCTTCCGGCTGAACTGGAGCTGCTGGAGGCATAGGAATATACTCTGGGACCTGCCCCATGTGAACCCTCTGCTCAGGAGTACGGGCTGCGGGAGTCTGTGTCCCTCCCTCGGCCTGGGATGTAGCTGGGGCTAGCGGAAGTAGTACCGCCTGAGACAGAGTACTAAAAGCACTCATAAACTGGGCCAAAGTCTTCTGGAGGGCTGGAGTGATAGTAGGGACCTCCAGTGCCCCTCCAACTGCAGCTGCTGGGGGATCCTCCGTCACTTCTCTAGACGGTGCTCAGGCTGCACCGTGTGCTCTTCCCCTGCCCCGAACCCTGCCTCTAGTGGCTGTGGCTGGGGACTCGGGTGCCTGATCGTCAGTACGTCCGGTGCGAGTGCGAACCATCTGTAAGCAAGAATAGAATAAAGTTTAAGAATTTTGGGTAGTAGTAATCAGCACAAGAAGGGATTCCAAGAAGTATGATCTTTCTTAACAGTTACATAGCCTCTCGAAGATAAGTACAGACGTCTCCGCACCTATCCGCAAGACTCTAATAAACCGACTTGTGATGTTGTAACTCCTATAAACCTAGACGCTCTGATACCAACTAGTCACGACCCAATTCTCCCTCCAACCGGGTCTCGTGACAGCACCTAGTCTAGACAACTAGGTAAGCCTATTCCTTAAACAAAATTTAGATAAAACAGGTAAAATGACAGTAAGTGAAATAAATCATAATAAAGTCGGCGTCGCTCGACATTAAAAGTTACTTTACCCAGAACCCGGAATATCACAATACATCACAAGCTACTCTACTGCT
>ML293395.1:772-30621 GCA_005239495.1 Nicotiana undulata | reverse complement strand
TATAGGCCAGCAGCCTCACTCAGTCAGACACTCTCAAATTTCCCTTCAGGCCATAAATATACCAGGTTCTCGACCCAAAATAAGTATTTCATTTTCAAGAAGTAGTATCAAAATACTCTGAGTGTCAAAACAATTTCACAGAAAAGACTGAGTGAAAAATCATAACATAGCAGTGAGAAAAATAGTTAAAACATCCCCCAAGGGGTAAACAAATCGGCACTAGGCCCCAAACATGGCTTACAGCCCAAAACATATCATAATGTATAAATACTATTTAAGCAAAGGCTTAAAAATCGGTTTCGCAACTCAATAGTCGCCTAAATAGGAAACATGTTCCAAAGTTTCCACCTTTTTCTTTCAAAACCCGTGAAAGGGTGCATAGTCCGGGGTTTCATACCCTCAGGACAGGATTTAAAGACATTACTTACCTCAAAACTAGCCCGAAAACTATTCCGCAATGCGCTTGCCTCTCGAATCAACCTCCGAAGGCTCCAAATCTACCAAGTTCAGATTTTTATCATCAATATGGGCTTAAGGAACAATTTCCAATCGAAAGATATCAATTTTACTCAAAAATCCGAAACCGGGCAAAATCTGACCCCCGGGCCCGCGTCCCGAAACTCAGAAATTTTTACATAAAAGTATTCTTCATCTTCCCACGAGTCCGTACATATAAAGAACACCAAAATCGGAGTCCGTTTGACCCCTCAAATCGACCCTTGAAGGTCTCATAATCTCATGCCCCAAAATCTTATTTTTCTACTGTTTTTCATGAATTAAAGGCTGGGATTAGGGTCTATAATCACCCATAATCGAGTTTTAATGATTAGAACACTTACCTCAATGAAGAACCAATAATTCCCTCTTCAAGATCGCCCCCAAGAGCTCTTTTCTGTACAACAATGGTGTAAAAAGGGGTTTAGGTTGCGGATGAAATATTTAAATACTGCCCAGTTATTTTGCCCTCCGCGATCGCGGTCAACGCCCCGCGATCGCACAGTGTTCCTCGCCTTGACCTCCGCGATCGCAACTCAAGACACGCGACCGCACAACATTTCCTCACATGCGCGCCATTTTCCCCTTGCGATCGCGCAAACACACCTGCGACCGCACTGCCTATCCCCTCTATGCTCCGCGATCGCACCTACACATCTGCGATCGCACAGAACAAACTCCGCCTGCCCCAATTTAACCCTCTGCGATCGCACTACTTCTCCTGTGATGGCAGTGAACAAAATCACTGTGCAAAAACACCAGAAAACCAGCAATTGTTCTAAGTCCAAATGAGTCCGCTAATCACCCGAAATCACTCCCGAGCCCCTCGGGACCCCAACCAAAATTACCAACATATCCCACAACATCATTCAAACTTAGTTGCACTCTCAAAACACAAAAACTAACATCAAAACTCCAAATTTGCATCGGATTCAAGCCTAAGAACTTTGATATTTCTAAAATTCACCAATGATGCCGAAACTATCCAAATCAACTCCGATTGACCTGAAATTTTGCAGACAAGTCCAAAATGACATTACGAACTTGTTCCAACTGTCGGAATTCCATTCCGACCCTGATAGCATATTTTCCACTGCCGACTGGAATCGCCAAAAAGTAACTTTCACCAATTCAATCCTAATTCTACACCGGACATCACAAAATTATTCTGAACACACTCCTAAGTCCCAAATCACCTAACGAAGCTATCCGAGCCATAAAATCCGCATTCCGAGGTCGTTTACCAATAAGTCAACTCTTAGTTGACTTTTCCCATTTTAAGGCTGTTCTTAAGGACTAAGTGACTAAATTCTCATTTAACCATTTCGATTTCAAGCCTATCAACTCTAACACATTAATAATAGAATAACCAATATATGATAAGCCACTAACAACAGTTATAATGCAGGTTTTTACGTAACGACAGACCGGGTCGTTACAAACAGGTACCCATTGCCCCACATTGATGATTTATTTGACCAGTTACAGGGTGCTAGGGTGTTCTCCAAGATTGATCTTCGTTCGGGTTATCATCAGTTGAAGATTCAGGAGCCGAATATCCCGAAGACTGCATTCAAGACTAGATATGGCCACTATGAGTTCCTTGTTATGTCATTTGGGTTGACCAATGCCCCACCAGCCTTCATGCACCTGATGCACAGCGTATTTCGACCGTATCTTGATACTTTCGTCATCGTATTCATTGATGACATCCTGGTATATTCTCAGTCCTGGGAGGACCATGAGCAGCACTTGAGGACCGTGCTTCAGACCTTGAGAGAGAAGAAGTTATATGCCAAATTCTCTAAGTGTGAATTTTGGCTTGATTATGTGGCATTCTTAGGCCATGTAGTATCTTCGGATGGGATCAAGGTAGATCCGAAGAAGGTGGAGGCAGTGCAGAGTTGTCCTAGACCGTCTTCAGCTACTGAATCTCGTAGTTTCCTCAGTTTGGCCGGGTATTATCGCCGTTTTGTGGAGGGATTTTCATCCATTTCAGAACCCATGACCAGATTGACCTAGAAGGGTGTACCTTTTATATGGACCGAGGAGTGTGAGGAGAGATTTCAGAAGCTCAAGACAACCTTGACTACATCTCCAGTGTTAATATTACCCACAGGTTCAGGGTCCTATATAGTCTATTGTGACGCTTCGAGGATTGGCCTAGGAGCAATGTTGATGCAAGACGGTAGGGTGATTGCCTACGCATACAGACAGTTGAAGGTGAACGAGAAGAACTACCCTGTGCATGATCTTAAGTTTGCAGCGATTGTTCATACCTTGAAGATATGGAATCATTATTTATACGGGATTCCTTGTGAGATCTTCACGGATCATCGAACTTTGCATCACATATTCAGACAGAAGGATCTAAATTTGCGCCAGCGTAGGTGGTTGGAGTTGCTCAAGGATTATGACATCACTATATTATACCACCCGGGGAAGGCCAATGTGGTGGCCGACGCCTTGAGTCGCCGGGCGGAGAGCTTGGGTAGTTTGGCATATCTTCGTGAAGCGGAGAGGCCCTTAGACTTGGATGTTCAATACCTAGCCAGTCAGTTCGCGAGGCTGGATCTTTCTGAGCCTCACCGGGTATTTGCTTGCGTTGTTGCTAGATCTTCTAGTTATGACCGTATTCGGGAGCGTCAGTATGATGATCCCAACCTTCGAGCTCTTCGGGATAGAGTTCAGCGGGATGGTGTCAGGGATATAACCATAGGTGATGATGGTGTGCTGAGGCTGCAAGACCGTATTTGTGTGCCCGATGTAGATGGACTTCGGGAGTTGATTCTTGAGGAGGCCCATAGCTCGCGGTACTCCATTCATCCCGGTACCGCAAAGATGTACCAGGATCTGAGACAACACTATTGCTGTATCACCATGGACTTTGTGGTTGGACTTCCTCGGACTTTGGGAAAGCATGATGCTATTTGGGTGATTGTGGACCAGCTGACCAAATCAGCCCACTTCATTCCAGTGTTGACTACATATTCTTCTGAGCGGTTAGCCCAGATCTACATTCAGGAGATAGTCCGGTTGCACGGTGTACCTGTAACTATTATATCAGATCGAGATCCTCAGTTCACCTGGCACTTCTGGAGAGCCTTGCATAGTGAGTTGGGTACCAGATTGACCTAAGTACAACATTTCACCCCCAGATGGACAGGCAGTCTGAGCGCACGATTCAGATTCTTAAGGATATGCTCCGTTCTTGTGTGATGGATTTTAGAGGGTCTTGGGATAGATTCTTGCCTCTTGCAGTGTTTGCTTATAACAACAGTTACCAGTCCAACATTCAAATGGCGCCGTTTGAGGCTTTGTATGGTAGGCGGTGTAGGTCCCTAGTGGGATGGTTTGAGCCGGGCGAGGCCAGATTATTGGGTACAGATTTGGTCCAGGATGCCCTGGACAAGGTGAAGATGATCCAGGAGAGACTTCGCACAGCTCAGTCCAGGCAGAAGAGCTATGCGGACCGGAGGGTTCGTGACTTGGCATTTATGACTCGTGATCGAGTTTTGCTTCGGGTATCGCCTATGAAAGGCGTCATAAGATTCGGGAAGAAGGGTAAGATGATTCCTAGGTTCATTGGCCCTTTTGAGGTGTTGCAGCGGGTTGGGGAGGTTGCTTATGAGCTGGCCTTGCCTCCCAATCTGGCAGCAGTTCATCCGGTATTCCGCGTCTCCATGCTCCGGAAGTATCACGGGGACCCGACCCATGTTTTGGATTTCAGCTCAATCCAGTTTGACAAGGATCTATCATATGTCGAGGAGCCTGTGGCTATTTTGGACAGGCAGGTCAAGAGGCTCATATCGAAGAATATTGCCTCAGTCAAGGCTCAGTGGAAGGGTCATCCGGTCGAGGAGGCGACTTGGGATACCGAGCAGGATATGAGGAGTCAGTACCCTCATCTTTTCACAGCTTCAGGTATGTTTCTATGCTCGTTCAAGGACGAACGATTTTCATCCATTTCAGAACCCATGACCAGATTGACCCAGAAGGGTGCACCTTTTATATGGACTGACGAGTGTGAGGAGAGCTTTCAGAAGCTCAAGACAACCTTGACTACAACTCCAGTGTTAATATTACCCACATGTTCGGGGTCCTATGCAGTCTATTGTGACGCTTCGAGGATTGGCCTAGGAGCAGTGTTGATGCAGGACGGTAGGGTGATTGCCTACGCGTATAGACAGTTGAAGGTGCATGAGAAGAACTACCCTGTGCATGATCTTAAGTTGGCAGCGATTGTTCACGCCCTGAAGATATGGCGTCATTATTTATACGGGGTTCCTTGTGAGATCTTCACGGATCATCGGAGTTTGCATCACATATTCAGACAGAAGGATCTCAATTTGCGCCAGCGTAGGTGGTTGGAGTTGCTCAAGGATTATGACATCACTATATTATACCACCCGGGGAAGGCCCATGTGGTGGCCGACGCCTTGAGTCGCCGGGCGGAGAGCTTGGGTAGTTTGGCATATCTTCGTGCAGCGGAGAGGCCCTTAGCCTTGGATGTTCAGTACCTAGCCAGTCATATCGCGAGGCTGGATCTTTCTGAGCCTCACCGGGTATTTGCTTGCGTTGTTGCTCGATCTTCTATTTATGATCGTATTCGGGAGCGCAAGTATGATGATCCCAACCTTTGAGCTCTTCGGGATAGAGTTCAGCGGGATGGTGTCAGGGATATAACCATAGGTGATGATGGTGTGCTGAGGCTGCAGGACCGTATTTGTGTGCCCGATGTAGATGGGATTCGGGAGTTGATTCTTGAGGAGGCCCATAGCTCACGGTACTCCATTCATCTCGGTAGCGTGAAGATGTACCAGGATCCGACATATCACTATTGGTGGCGGAGGATGAAGAAGGATATAGTGGAGTTCGTAGCCAGATGCCTCAATTGTCAGCAGATCAAGTGTGAGCATCAGAGACCGGAATGATGACTTCAGCAGATTAGCCTTCTAGAGTGGAAGTGGGAGCGAATCACCATGGACTTTGTGGTTGGACTTCCTCGGACTTTGGGAAAGCATGATGCTATTTGGGTTATTGTGGACCGGCTGACCAAATCAGCCCACTTCATTGCAGTGTTGACTACATATTCTTCTGAGCGGTTAGCCCAGATCTACATTCAGGAGATAGTTCGGTTGCACGGTGTACCTGTAACTATTATATCAGATCGAGGTCCTCATTTCACCTCGCACTTCTGGAGAGCCTTGCATAGTGAGATGGGTACCCAGATTGACCTCAGTACAACATTTCACCCTAGATGGACAGGCAGTCCGAGCGCACGATTCAGATTCTTGAGGATATTCTCCGTGCTTGTGTGATGGATTTCAGAGGGTCTTGGGATAGATACTTGCCTCTTGCAGAGTTTGCTTATAACAACAGTTACCAGTCCAACATTCAGATGGAGCCGTTTGAGGCTTTGTATGGTAGGCGGTGTAGGTCCCCAGTGGGATGGTTTGAGCTGGGTGAGGCCAGATTATTGGGTACAGATTTGGTCTAGGATGCCCTGGACAAGGTGAAGATGATCCAGGAGAGACTTCGCACAGCTCAGTTCAGGCAGAAGAGCTATGCGGGCCGGAGGGTTCGTGACTTGGTATTTATGATTGGTGATCGCGTTTTGCTTCGGGTATCGCCTATGAAAGGCGTCATAAGATTCGAGAAGAAGGGTAAGCTGATTCCGAGGTTCATTGGCCCTTTTGAGGTGTTGCAGAGGGTTGGGGAGGTTGCTTTTGAGCTGGCCTTGCCTCCTAATCTGGCAGGAGTTCATCCGGTATTCCACGTCTCCATGCTCCGGAAGTATCACGGGGACCCAACCCATGTTTTGGATGTCAGCTCAATCCAGTTTGACAAGGATCTATCATATGTCGAGGAGCTTGTGGCTATTTTGGACAGGCAGGTCAAGAGGCTCATATTGAAGAGTATTGCCTTAGTCAAGGTTCAGTGGAAGGGTCATCCGGTCGAGGAGGCGACTTAGGAGACCGAGCAGGATATGCAGAATCAGTACCCTCATCTTTTCACAGCTTCAGGTATGTTTCTATGCTCGTTCGAGGACGAACGATTTTCTTAAGAAGGGGAGAATGTAACGACCTGGTCGGTCGTTTTGAGAGTTAGCACCCCGATTACCTAATAACTGCTTCTCCCATGTCTAATTATGTTAATGGAACTTGTCGGAGCGTCGAGTGGTGAAATTTGGAGTGATTTAGGACACATAGTCCTTTAATGTGAATTTCAGCCTTAGAAATCGGACCGTAGCTAGATCTGTATGAAGACGGATTTGGAATGGAATTCTGTCAACTCCGTTAGCTCCGTTGAGTGATTCCGGAGCTAGGAGCATGTTCGGAATGTGTTTTTGAGGTCGGTTGTAGATTTAGGTTTGAATTGGCGTAAGTTAGAATTTCGGCGATTTCGACCGATAGGTGAGATTTTGATATCAGACTCGGAATGGAATTCCAAAAGTGACAGCAGATCCGGAATGTCATTTATGACATGTGTGCAAAATTTGAGGTCATTCGGGTAAGTTTAGACATGTTTCGGCGTCGAATGTGAATTCTTGAAAATTCCTAAGTTCTTAGGCTTGAATCTATGCATAATTGATGATTTTGATGTTATGGGATGTGTTTTTAAGGCCCAACAAAGTTTGAATGAGGTATTCGGGTCAGTTGGTAAGTTTGGTTGAGGTGCCGGAGACCTCGGGGTTGTTTCAGATGCCTAACGGGTGAAATTGGAGCCTTATGTGTTGCTGAACCAGACCTGTTTCTGGTGTCTCGCACGTGCGAGGGTTTTTCCGATGGTGCGGACACACAGGTGCGGCCGGCTTGGTCGCAGGTGCGGTTGTGCTTGGGCTGGCCAGTGGTCGCAGGCACGGGATCGCAGGTGCGACCAAACGATCGCAGGTGCGGCCCCAGGTGATCTTAAGTGATTTACGCACCTGCGATGGAATTTCCGCATGTGCGAGATCCATGTGTTGTTTATTCCAAAATCCGAGGGTTTGAAATTCATAAGTCTAAAATCATTTGAGAGCTCGAGAATTGGCGATTTTCAGTGGGTTTTGAAGAAAAAGATCATAGGTAACGTTTTCTAATCCTAATTCATTGTTAGACCATTAACCCACATCGTTTTCCTTAATCTAATTAGCAAAAATGGGTGAAAAACCATGGAAACTTGATGATTCTCCCCCAACCAAAAATCTGAGAATTTAGGGAGTTTTTGATATCGGATTTCGGTGATTCTTGTTCGGGTGAGTTCGTGAGTGAACGGGTGTCCGGAAAAGTATAACTTTACCCGATTCCGAGACGTGGGCCAAAGGGGCGTTTTGGTCAAAATTTCTAATTTTGCGTATTAGCTTCGAATTAATTAGTTATTCTGATTTTTTGAAATGATATTTACATTATGCAATCGAATTGAATAGATTTGGGCCACCCGGAGTTGGATACTCATGGCAAGAGCGTGATTATTTTTTGATTAACACAGTCGAGGTAAGTGGCTTGCCTTATTCTGTGTTGGGGAATTTCCCTTAGGAATTTATAACTGATTTTTGATATAAAAACCCCGTGTACGTGAGGTGACGAGTACGTGCACGGGATATTTTTACTAATTCCATTGTTTCCTTCTATGACATACTTCATCTTCAATTCCTATTATTCATGTTATTGGTTTACGGAGTAGTGACTTAAGATTTTATCAAGTCAAACAATTTTACCTGGTTTTCCACTCGTCTATTATTTGAAACTGGTTTAAGTACTTTACTCTATATTTTCCAACTATTTTTCCTAAACTTTTGAATTACGCTATATCCGAAATACGTCTCGGATTACATATTTACATTGGGACTGCGGGCTATGACCTGAGACTTTCCCTTGCATTGCATTGCATATTTACATTGGGACTGCGGGTTGTGACCTGAGACTTTCTCTTGAATTTCATTGCATATTTACATTGGGACTGCGGGCTGTGACCTGAGACTTTCCCTTGCATTGCATTGCATATTTACATTGGGACTACGGGCTATGACCCGAGACTTTCCCTTGCATTGCATTGCATATTTACATTGGGACTGCGGGCTGTGACCTGAGACTTTCCCTTGCATTGCATTGCATATTTACATTGGGAATACGGCCTATGACCTGAGACTTTCCCTTGTATTGCATTGCATATTTACATTGGGACTGCGGGCTGAGACCTAAGACTTTCCCCTATATTGCATCGCGCGACTATCTACTGATTCATATGCTGTGCGGAACTGAGATTTATTACATTCGTTCCTTCCGGTTCACTTTACTTTCCGTTAATCATTATTGTTAACTGTTAATTATATATGTTTATTCTTGCAAACTCAGTAGAGCCGCAACCTGACCTCGTCACTACTTGACTGGGGTTAGGCTTGGCACTTACTGAGTACCGAATGTGGAGTACTCACACCCTTTCTTGCGCATGTTTTCCCCATGTGCAGATCCAGGTACCAATACACAGCGCTTCGGCTAGGAGTACCCAGGCAGCATTCTTGGAGACCGCGAGGTAATTCTGCTACATCCGCAGAATCCCACGTGTCCCTATCTACTCCTTCACAGACTTAGTAGATAGCCAGATATATATTTCTTTTTCTGTCGTATAGAGCTTGCTTGTGTAAAGCTTGTGATTGTGATATTCCGAGTTTTGGGAAAAGTAAAAGTTATAGCAGCCGAGCGACTAGCTCTTAGTATTATTTCTTCTTTACTATTCTATTTCTGTTTCGTCTTACTTCGAAAATTGTTAGGCTTACCTAGTCGTAGAGACTAGGTGCCGTCGCGAGACCGTTTGAAGGGTAAAACGGGTTGTGACACTTATAACTCTCGAGTTGATCAGATTCCGGGGGCACCACCGATCCTAAAGGGAATGGACTCCAAAAAGTTTGTGCAAAAACCATTCAAAAGCCCATACTGAAGAAGTTCAAGATGCCTGATATACCAAAATACAACGGGACTTCGGACCCCAATGAGCAAGTTACCTCTTATACGTGTGCTATCAAAGGAAATGATTTTGAAGATGATTAAATCGAGTCAGTATTGCTAAAGCAATTCGGGGAGACCCTGTCGAAGGGAGCTATGATTTGGTATCACAACTTGCAACGGAACTCTATCGATTTGTTCGCCATGTTGGCAGATTCATTTGTAAAGGCACACGCTGGAGCTATAAAGGTTGCAATGAGAAAATCGGACCTCTTCAAGGTGAAGTAGAGGGATAACGAGATGCTACGAGAGTTTGTATTTCGATTCCAAATGGAACGTTTGGATTTGCCACTGGTTACCAATGATTGGGTTGTTCAGGCTTTCACCTAGGGATTAAACGAGTGGAGTGCGATCGCATCCCGCCAACTGAAGAAAAATTTGATAGAGTACCCGGCTGTGACTTGGGTAGATGTTCACAACCGATATCAATCAAAGATCAGATTCGAAGACGAACAACTGGGAGCCCCTTCAAGTTCAGTACATCCTAATCGGTCGACAGGTAAAAACCAAAGAGATGTTGATAGAGAATCAAGGCCGAATAAAGATCGGTATCATCCATATGCTTCAGATAGAAGGAATAACCATCTGGGACGTCATTGTGCCCGAAACGATCGAAGGGGTGACTGAGGACAAAATTCTCGGGGACTCATGAGCAAAACTGGATTCGACAAATATGCAGATCCCATATAAGCACCTCAATTATCGAAGTACAATTTCAGTGTCGATGCCTCGGGTATCGTATCATCCATCGGGAGGATCAAAGACACTAGATGGCCCAGAACTATTCAACTGATCCCTCTCAAAGGAATCCGCACCCGATGTGTAAATACCATGGAACGCATGGCCACAAGACCGAAGACTAAAGACAGTTGAGAGAGGAAGTAGCTCGATTGTTCAACGAAGGTCACCTCCGAGAATTCCTCAGTGACAGAGCCTAAAATCACTTCAAGAAAAGAGATGCCAACAGAAAGAACGAACAAGAAGAACCTCAGCACGTTGTTCACATGATCGTCGACAGGGTCGACGTCCCACAAGGACCTATATTCTAACGCACCAAAGTATCGATCACGAGGGAAGATATTATCTGCCCGAAGGCACCCTAACATTCAATGACGAAGAGATAGAAGACCTCTCTTAGCCACACAACGACGCCCTAGTAATTTCTATTTTGCTAAATGAAATTCAAGTTAAATGGATTCTCGTGGATCCAGGTAGTTCGACGAACATAATCAGGTCGAGGGTCGTAGAGAAGCTCGGCCTGCTAGACCAGATTGTACTTGCATCACGAGTCCTAAACATCTTCAACATGGCTAGTGAAACAACAAAGGGAGAAATAATCCTGCCAGTGAACGTGGCTGGGACCATCCAAGACACAAAATTTCATATCATCGAAGGCGACATGAGGTACAATGCACTGCTCGGAAGGCCATGGATCCACAACATAAGGGCAGTACAGTCGACCCTTCACCAAATGATGAAGTTCTCAACAGTGGATGGTGTGAAAATAGTTTATGGGGAACAACACGCTGCAAAGAAGATGTTCGCAGTCAATGAGGTGACGCTGATACCAGCACCTTCAACTGTAGAAAAATCGAGCATAAAAATAATCAAACGGCCAAATAGCAATCACCGCCCCAGCCTCGACCGAATCAGATAAATAGGTAATCGAAGAAGATGGAGAGGATTTTCCACTCCTCAAACTTTGGTCGTTCCCGAAGAATCGGATGCAACCAAATCAATGGTCGAAGAGCTGGATTAGGTGATGCTCATCGAGTATCTACCTGTACGTAAGGTATACCTAGGAACGGGGTTAACCCACGAACTCAGGAGAAAACTCATTCAATTTCTTATTGATAACATGGATTTCTTTGCATGGTCCCATTTAGACATGACAGGAATCCCACCCGAGATCACAAATCATCGGTTGAGCCTGTATCCCAAGTCTAGAACGATAAAGCAAAAGAGAAAGCCTCAATCCGAGGTGAATGACGCCTTCATAAAGGAAGAGGTAACTAAACTTCCTAAAATAGGGTCCATTCGGGAAGTCAAATATCCTGAGTGGTTAGCCAACGTAGTCATAGTCCCCAAAAAGGGGAACAAACTTAGAATCTGTGTAGATTATAAGGACCCGAATAAAGCATGTCTGAAAGACTCTTTTCCCTTGCCTAACATCGATCGAATGATCGATGCTACGGCTAGCCACGAGATACTTACTTTTCTCGACGCCTATTCTGGGTACAACCAAATCCAGATAGACCCAGAAGACCAGGAAAAAAATTCTTTTATCTCTAATTATGGAACTTACTGCTATAATCTAATGCCATTCGGGCTAAAAAATGCGGGGGCTACCTATTAACGCCTAGTTAACAAGATGTTCGAAGAACAAATAGGAAAATTAATGGAGGTTTACATTGATGACATGTTAGTTAAGTCCTTACGTGCAGAGGACCATTTGGCTCATTTGCAGGAGACATTCGAAATCTTAAGGAAATACAACATGAAGCTCAACCCCAAAAAGTGTGCCTTCAGGGTCAGCTCGGGTAAGTTCCTCGGCTTCCCGGTGTCAGATCGGGGGATCGAGATCAATCCCGATAAGATCAAGGCCATCAAGGACATCACTGTCATGGATAGTGTAAAAGTCGTTCAGAGGCTAACCGGACGGATAGCTTCCCTAGGCCGGTTCATATCGAGGTCGTTAGATCGGAGCCATAGGTTCTTTTCCTTACTTAAAAAGAAACATTATTTTACATGGACTCCGAAATGTCAGCAAGCACTGAAGGAATTGAAACGATACCTATCAAGCCCACCTTTTCTCCACATCCCAAAGGCAGATGAGAAGATATACCTATACTTGGTGGTGTCCGAAATAGCGGTAAATGGAGTATTAGTTCGAGAAGAACAAGGTACGCAGTTTCCAGTTTACTACGTGAGTCAGACCTTAGGAGATGCTGAAACCAGGTTTCCACACCTAGAAAAATTGGCACTTGCATTAATAAGCGCATCTAGAAAACTAAAGTCATATTTTCAGTGTCATCCTATATGTGTTATTACCACATATCCCGTTCTAAATATATTGCACAAGCCCGAGTTATCGAGTCGATTGGCCAAATAGGCCGTCAAACTTGGCGGGTACGATATTGAGTATCAACCCCGAACGGCCATCTAGTCTCAAATATTAGCAGACTTCGTGGCAGACTTTTCGCCAACCCTCGTACCCGAAGTGGAAAAGGAGCTACTGCTAAACTCGGGTACATCATCGGGGGTATGGACCCTCTTCACGGACGGAGCCTCAAACGTGAAAGGTTCCGGACTTGGTATTATTTTAAAACCACCTACGGTCAATGTTATTAGACAATCGATTAAAACTTCCAAACTAACTAACAACGAGGCTGATTATGAGGCTATAATTGTAGGTCTCGAACTAGATAAAAACTTGGGAGCGGAAGTCATTGAGGCTAAATGTGACTTCCTACTGGTAGTTAACCAAGTAAACAGAACCTTAACAGTTCGAGAGGATAGGATGTAGAGGTACTTAGACAAATTACAGATAACTTTAAACTGCTTCAAATAATTGACCCTGCAGTATGTACCTCGAGAGCAAAATACTGAGGCCGATGCACTTGCCAACTTGGGGTCGTCGGTCGACGAAGAAGAAATCAACTCGGAGACTGTCGTCCAACTCTGGAGGTCTGTAATCGAGGAAGGGCACACCGAAATCAATTCTACAAGTTTAACCTGGGATTAGAGGAACAAATACATCAAATATTTGAAGAGCGGGAAACTGCCGTCGGATCCAAAAGAATCAAGGACCTTACGAACTAAAGCCGCTCGGTTCACATTAGATGAGGACGTAATGTTGTACAGAAGGACGTTCGATGGTCCGTTGGCAGTATGCTTGGGGCCGGGAGATACTAACTATGTTTTGCGAGAAATCCACGAAGGCACTTGTGGAAACCATTCTGGCGCCGATTCACTAGTTCAAAAGGTCATCAGGGCAGGATACTATTGGGATAGCATGGAGAAAGACTCTAAGGAGTTCGTTCAAAGATGCGACAAATGTCAAAGGTTTGCACCAATGATTCACCATCCCGGTGAACAGCTTCACTCGGTCCTATCCCCGTAGACATTCATGAAAGGGGAATGGACATCGTTGGTCCTCTGCCATCGGCCCCAGGTAAAGCTAAATTTATATTATTTATGACTGACTATTTCTCGAAATGGGTTGAAGCACAGGCCTTCGAGAAAGTCAGAGAAAAAGAACTGATCAACTTCATATGGGATCACATTGCGTGTCGATTCGGGATAACTACGGAGATAGTGTGTGATAATAGAAAACAATTCATCGGCAGTAGTAACGAAATTCCTCGAAGATCACAAAATAAAGAGGATACTATCGACGCCATATCACCCTAGTGGAAACGGACAGGCTGAATCAACAAATAAAACCATCATCCAGAACTTGAATAAAAGGCTAAACGAAACCAAAGGGAAGTGGAGAGAAAATTTTCCCGAGGTTCTATGCGCATATCGGAGGACATCGAAGTCCAGTATCGGAGCAACTCCATTTTCTCTAGTTTATGGCTCCGAAGCCTTAATACGTGTCGAAGTCGTAGAGCCCAGCGCCAAGTTTCGACATGAAATGGAAGAATCAAACCACGAGGCAATGAATACCAGCCTCGAATTGTTAGATGAAAGACGAGAAGCGGCACTCGTTCGAATGGCCGCACAAAAGCAACGAATCGAGAGGTATTACAACAGAAGAACACACCTTCGACACTTCAAAGTCGGGGACTTGGTCTTAAGGAAAATTACCATCAATACTCGAGACCCTAATGAAGGGAAACTCGGTCCTTACTAGGAAGGACCCTATAAAATCCTCGACATAGTCGGAAAAGGATCATACAAGCTTGGGACAATGGACGTCGAGCCATTATCGAATAATAGGAAGATATCACTCCTCAAGCGAAATTATTGCTAAGGTATGGATTTCTCCTTTTTCATTTACTTAAATATTCGAAACTAACTTATTGCAGATACCCGATCCAAGAAATCGAGACCTCGGGTTTTAAAGTACGCGTGGCACTCTTTTTCCCTTAGACCAGTTTTTTATCCAAAATGTGTTTCTTCCGGAAAGGTCTTTAATGAGGCAACAACTATGTGCTACCTGGGGAAAATTCAACAGTATCTAAGGCTTATTTGCAATCAACATCGAATACTGAGGGGCATTGTGAGAACATGATTTTTTCCGACTATATAATCCTACACAAAATTCAATAAAATTATTTAATTTTTGAGATTTTATTGAATTTAAAGGCTTTTTGTGAATTATGTTTGCATCGTATGATCATAACGCATCCTTTAAGATTTGTAAAAAATGTAAAATAATAACAAAAACATTTTAAGCCTTTATTATTTGGCGTAATTAGGTTATTGATGATTATTTGCATAAGTTGATCATTTCACTAAGGAAATTATAAAATTGGTCATTTAAATAAGTATGGGTATTAAACTAATGGTTTATATTCACTCATTAGTAAATTATAATTAAGATAGAACCAATTAGTATGTTTTTAGAATTTTAGTTAGAATTAATTAAATTAGCTTATTAACTAAAATTGCTAAAAAGAGAAATCTGGGCCAAACTACCCAAGCCCAATTCTCCTTCTCCTATTATCATTCTACCCAGCCCATATCAAACCAACCCGTCCGGCACCCAAACACCCATCCAAACGACCCCGTTTTTTGTCTGCTTGAGCCCTTAGCCGTTGGATCTCATTGATCCAACGTTCCTAAACTAAGCACCCCCCTCACTATATAACCGTTACACCTACCCCCACCCCCTTCATTTTGACAAGTCTAACACCCCCCCCTCTTAACCCGTCTCTCTAGTCTCTCTCTCAACCCACCGAGCTCCGCCTGGAGCCGCCACCGGACCACCCTAGTCCCACCCTTTCTCCGTCATGCTCCGCCGGCCGGAAATCGCCTCCGGCGGCGGAGCTTCTCCAATCGACCCCAATTTTTAACCAGATGATCCCCATGACCTCCTCACCCCCGTCCCACTATCAATTTCCCCAAAAACCCAACCAATCTCCATTAATTTCAAATCTGGAAAACAGAAACCCTAACAAGACGACTCGAAGACCTTCAATAACTTTGACTTACATGGATCGATAGCTCTCGTGGAGGGCTATTGATTCATGTGGGTTGAAGTTATTTTCAAACCCCACCGGAATCCGTCCAAGGTTCGGTGACCTTCATTTTTTCCGGTCAAATGCCTTCAACGAGTATTTTTCTTCTCCTTACTGTTTTCTTTAAGCCTTAATATGAAAATAAATTTGTTAAATCACGTTTTCTTCTGTTTAGGTCAGCTTTTCCCTTTTTCTTTCTCTGATCTCTTTTCTGTTTTCTTTTCTCTGTCCCTGTATGTTCCTTGGCAAGAATAGTGAGTCCTTCATCCGTGAAATTTGCTGTTTTTGTTGCTTTTAGGTTCAGTTTCTGTTCTTCTTATTTTTTCCATTATCCATGTTTGTTTGCCTTGACAAAATTGAATTTTGTGATAAATCTGTAGTTAGTAATAGGAATGTCAACAATTTTGATTAACGTTACTTTTACCTATCATTATGTGCATTGTTCGTTTAAAGTGTTGATTGCTTAGGTATAGATATTGGTATTAATTAATTGCTTAGTCCGTTTGAGTATCCGAAAATAGGTTAGTCAATTAATTAGGTTAGCACTGAATCCCGAACCATGTATTGGGTCATAGATTGACCTAGATTAATCAAGATTAATTTAGTTAATAATAACTTCCTAAAAAGTCACTTGTTTAGCTAGTTTAACCTAGGTTGATAGCCTTAAATAACTGACTAAGTAAATCTGTCCAAGATTGTTAGTTTAGGGTTAGTTAACTAAAATAAATCATTTAGCCTAGGCTTAATATCTCTGATTTTAGCAATTGACTGGACTAAATCAGTTAACTTAATTTAAGGAGTCAAACTAATTGACTTACTTTAATTAATTAACTTAAACATAAGTAATTAGTATGAAACCAACTCTAGGCATTTAATCAATTAACCTTTAATTATTTAACTCAACTTTAGTTAAGAACAACTAGTAGTCACCTAAAGAACATAACTAGTGTTAGCTAACTAGAGTTAAGTAATAACCCAAGTAAGTAACCATGATTACCCAATGGTAAATTCAGGACTCCACAGGGTATAATAGGTAATATAGACTTAGGAAATCAGAATTTTAAGGTCAAAAGGGTCTTTTAATGGGTAGGAAAATTCTAGAATAGGGGCAGCTGTCCCAAAGATAAGGTTGACAGCTCCCCTATGTACTATTTGGGACTATTTTCAGCTTTCTAAATAGTCTCTCTGCTAGCTGCTGAATATACATAATACTTTCCATTCAAAAACAAATGGTTTTTTTAAAAAGGAAATATTATTGGAAATTCTGGGTTTATTGCTGCTGGTTTACTGGGTTTTACTTGGATTTCCTCTGACTTTCTGTTGCTGTTGCTGAACTTCTCTTCCTCTGTTGTTTCTTGTCCACACTTGACCTTTATTTGGTCAAGTTTCTGCTGTTTTACTCTCAAAGAAGGTATGTATAACCCATCTTATTCTCAATGAAATGCTGGTTCGAAATCCTTTTCTTCTACTCACTGTTTGAACTAGTTGTTTTTGATAACTAAGGCTTCTTTCTTCTGCTGCATGTTAAATGTGATTGTACAGATGTTTGTTAGCATGATAATGAATCTGTGAGTGTATGTTAAATGTGACTGTACAGATGCTGGTTAGTATGTTAGTTAATATTCATTGTTCTAAATAGTAGGACAAACTGCACTAGGATATTGAATCTGACCTCTTTATGGTCAGATTCTTTTCCTCAAGAGTGCAAAGAATACGCTTTTGGGTTGAGTCTCTTTAATCAATGAAGGGATTCAACAAGAAAGTCTCTAGAGAGTTTAGAATCTTGGCACTAGGGTAGATGAGTTTGACTTATTGATAGTCAAATTCAGCCCATATTAAGCGCCAAAACAGTAGCTCATGACCCTGAAGTTGTCCCTTTTAGGGTGTAAATAAGTAGTCAAAAGGCTTCCTAGAGTGAAGAATGAGAATCTCCTGAAATGACCCGATTCTGTCTCTACAGAAGCCTAAAAAGTTAAAATTATGGTATAATTGTTGAGAGGGACGAAAGATGAAATCAGTGGAACTGAATCTGATCCCTCTTATGGACAGATTCAGTCCATAAAAGTATAAAAATACTTTGTTCCTCCAAGAGCGTCACCAAGGATTGAATCTAACCTTCTTCGTGATTGGAATTACCTTTTGACAAAGCTCCAAGGTACATGTTCAATACTGTCCAAATAGCAAAATGTTGGACTTATAATCTTAGATTAGTGTTGAAAGATGCTCCTATTGGTGTTCCTTGTTCATTGAAGAGACTCAGCGAGTAAGTCTCCATATAGCTTTAGACTTAGGTCAGTGTTGGCATCATGGGATTAGAATCTGACTCCTTCATGGTCAAGTTTACACCAAAAGAATGCGTAAATAATTCTACTTTTCTAGTGTAGCTTAATGTAGCATGATCAGGTTTAAACTTTACCTCTTCCATCGTCCTGTTTGGCCTGGCGGTTGCTCAACACCTGATTAGTTTGGGTGTTCCACAGATTACAAAAAGCTCAAGTGTACAACCTTAGAGAGATTTAGGTCGGATCATCTAGTTCGAGGTTGTAATTTTTTAATTTATCTTCTTGTCAAGAGAAAAAAATGTATCTTTATAGGAGTTAAAACTCTGTGCTTCAGCTATACTTATTCTCATAAAAGCATTGTAATATGAAACTGGACTCTATGTTTACTGTATTTGAAATATCTTTTCAAATCCCGCACGTATGTGCTCAAAGGCATAGCTATGCCAGATTCGTCTGAGTCCACTGGACTCGAATGAGAGCAGTCATGGCTAATTTCAAGAGAATAGTCGAAAGCCATTGACAGTGCCCAGGTCGAACATGAAAGGGCCCGAGTGTGTAGTTATCTCAAATAATGTCTTGTTTACAAACATAATTACGAGATTCTAAGTTTAGCAAGATTAAGTTTGTGAAAAAACAAAAAAAAATCTGTTTTCTACAGTTTTTCCTTACCTAAGTGAATTTGCAAGAACAGTCGTTAAGCTCATACTGATTTTTCACAAATTTATACAAAAACGCAAAACTTGCTACTCAAAAAAATGCTCTTTCTAAAATAAAAAAATTCAGAATTATGACCATACAAAGGAATAAGCGCGTATAAATCTAGGATTGTTTCTTAAAATTGGCAAAAATATTCAGCCGAAGAAATGTTCCGTTACAATCAAACCTATCAATTTGGCTTCTTGGGAACATGTTACTTTTGAACTTTAGATATCTTTTATTAATGCATGCCTTAAATTATTATGCTTAGCTTTCACCTTTTGTTACGAAATAGTCATAGTCAAACTAGGATTGGCCAACGAGTTAAATAATAAATTGGGCTAAAATATGGCCATAGCCCAAGAATCTTGTCCTTTAGGCTAGGAAATTTGATCTTAGATAATACCCTCTAGGTAGAAAAATACATCTTTTAGTTTGAACTTCAATATGTAATCAAATATTATCTCAAATTACCATAAACTACACTCGGGAGTGGCAACTCATGCCCCCGATCTTCAACTCCAAACAACTAATAAAAATGCACATAGCAATCACGGGTGCATTTCATGTGACGCGTTTGCCGTGTGTTCATAAACAACAAGTGCACGCCATCGTGACTTGTCTAAGATAAATCCATAAAACGTCCTAATTGATCTTAAAACTAAAACGCTCTTTCAAAAATAGAAGAACATAAAGAATGATCGAATATTGCCTGAAATAGGCACCATAAACTGTCATGACCAGTAGTCTTGATTACGTAAGCTACATCCGGGTTCGACAACTCATGTCCCCGTCTTTAAACTTCAAATCATAATAAAATCACGTGTTGCGGTTACGGGTTTCATGTGGCGTAATTGTAATACGTTCAAAAGCATAACAAGTGCACGTTCTCATGACTTGTTTTTCAAGATAAATTCATACTTTTCAAAAGCGGAGAAATTTCAAAAGGCTAAATGCACAATAGGTTAAGATACGTAAATAATCAGATAATTTAGGCCAAATAATAATAGTTAAGCAATCGTGCTAGAACCACGAAACCCGGGAATGCCTAACACCTTCTCCCGGGTTAACAGAATTCCTTACTCGGATTTCTGGTACGCAGACAACTTAAAACAGAGTCAAGATTCCTCGGTTTGGGATTTTAAAAATAAAATGGTGTCCCAGAGAATCGTCAAAAATCCGGGTGGAGACTCTGAAAATAATAATTATAAATCCCAAAACTGAATAATGTCACTTTAATCGAAAAAACTCCCTTATTACCCCTTCATTAATCCAGGGGTAGTGAAAAAGGAGGTGTGACAACTCTGGCGGCTCTACTGGGGACCGAACCCAGAATCTCTGGTTCAGGGTTCAAGAATTCGAGCTTATATAACTGTTATATTTTGGCTTCCATTATCTGATTTTGCGTGTTTAAACCTAATGTGATAATTGCCACATTTACCGCTTTGATATTATTTGAATTACATATAAACTGTGCCGAAACCCTCCTTCTTTTTGAGTCTTCTAAATTATCTGGGAAGTGTGAACTTCGTGTGACTTCTTTTATGTTAGAGTCATCTAAATTTTAGAACGAGGTACGGACAAGTTACAAAGCCGGTGAAGCTTCTGTATTCCCGGTACGCTGCCCCGACCTCGGCTCGAGCTGTCCGCTCGGGTAAGCCTTGTCTAGAAACAAACCCCAGGGTATAAACCTAGTATGACATAGCCTCATGCCGGATCCCTAGTAAGAACGTTTATTTTCATCAAGTGCATTTGACTTAAGGGACTCAACACAGGGGTTGGGTCCGTCTAGGACAGGTGAACCCAAAATGAAAGACTATCCTGATGCATCCTATTTGCTATGTGTACAACATTTTGTTACGGTTTGTTTGTTGACCGGCTAAAAACGATAATAGAAAAACCAAGAGAGAAGTAGAATAGGAGATTTAGCCGATTTTTGAAAAAAAAAAACCGATATTCAAAATCATCCTGAAACTCTGCCAAAATTTCTGAAAATAGTATTTCAAAACAAAGTAAGTCGGTACATATTTTTCAAAATTGTGTCAAGATTTCCCGAACTACCCATTGTTTGATTCTCACCGGATGTGAGATACGTAGGCAACCCTCATCGGATCCAACCTTATTTTCCAAAACCAAAACAGAAAAATATGATCGCAGAATTAGGTGATATTGTTTTTGCCTAAATAGCCAATCGTCCCAATGGGACGCCGAAAGGCTATTTTTGTAAAAAATAGCCACTTAGTCTTTTCAAAAAATTTTGGCCCAATTAGCGAGCACAACCCTAAAAGCTTCCTATCCGAAGTATTGAAGGGTCGTATTCGCAAGGGGAGCCCATTTTCTTTATTCCAAAACTTTTGCAAAAATAACACTTTTTCGCATTCCGTCAAAACTTTTTTTTTATGGCTTTGTTTTCTTAATCAAAACATTTAAACAAATGTGCAGGATGAATATAGTTGAAAACACTCCCTTTAGAGCTGTCGAGGAAATTCCCGTGGGACTCCATATGTGGTGGAGCGACCTGGGGAAAGTTAGAAGAAAGTCTGTCGTAAAAGATTTAGGCGGACTCACTGGCCTTCTAAAAATCAAGCCGAGGTTGGATATCGTCGAAGATTTAGTGTCATTTTGGGACCCCGCCCACAACGTGTTCCACTTTTCAGACTTTGAGTTGACATCCGCGCTAGAGGAAATAGTGGGGTATGCTGGTCTCGGTGACAATCTTAGAAATCGGTAATCGGTGGCACCCAGGGCGGTAACTCCACACAAGTTCTTGGATATTTTGAACATTAGTCGCGACACCCAAGACTCATACCTGGCTGAAGGGTTCTGCACTTTCTATTTTTTGTACAAACGTTATGGAGATCCTCGGGGCTATGAAGCTGAAAATACTAGTCTAACTCACCACAAGAACCAGGCTAAATGGGAAGCCCGTCAGGGGTTAGCTTTCGTGGTAGCATTTCTGGGCACCTTAATCTGCCCCAGAGGTGACGGAATAATAGATATCGGACTGGTAGGGATAGCGGATTTCATGATGAAGAAGAACAATGGCACTCTTATACCCATGATCTTAGCCGAGATTTACCGTGCTCTCACAATTTTCCAGTCAGGAAGAAAGTTCTTTGAAGGGTGCAATCTGCTCCTACAGATTTGGATGATCGAGCACCTCTGCCACCGCCCAGGTTACATGAACTACGGCTTAACCAGTTTGAATTGTATCGAAGAACACGGTACTCGGGTAGAGGGCCACAAATTTCCTGAGGGTATAGAGGCCTCGCACTCGCATTTGCGTTCATTGACCGCCGACCGAATCGAGTGGACTTTTGGATGGATCCCTGTCGGCGAGGTTATCAATATGTCCGCTGAAGTGTGCTATCTTTTGTTAATGGGTCTGCAAAGTATCCATCCATATGCCCCACATCGGGTCTTACGGAAATTGGGTAGGCAACAAGGCATTCCACATGATGAGGACCTAAGCCAACAAGCCATTGAGTTGTGTCCGAGAGCTACATTTATGGAAAATAGGGTCCGTCAGATTTGGAACTAGTGCAGATTCTTAGAGCCTCAGACTCGGGTAAGAAACTTATCTCAAGGGGAAGTAGAGTCAGCCTATATTTCTTGGTATGGTAGAAGAGGCCGAGAGCACCAAGAACCGGAGCGACCTGCAAAAAGACCTCACGTGTAGCATTTTACTGAGCAGACACAAGAACACTGGGGTTGGCTAGAAAAGGAAAACAACTACCGGGCCACAATTAGTAAACTCGAGGCCTAGATCCGAGAGCTCAAATTTGAAAACACTTTACAAACCGCTGCAACTGAAGGGGAAAGAAACAGGATGAATAAAGAGAATGAAGCCCTCAGGGATCAAATCCAGAAAATGAGGATATCCATTGAAAACCCCGTAAGAAGTAGAGCCGACAAAAGACTTATCACCAGTCTCAGGCAAAAGTTTTGTAGCTATGGTGATGACTTGGACAAAGCCGAGGAAGATTTGACCCGAGCTCGAGCAAAATTGGCAAAGAATGCAGAAGAAAGGGCAGAATTCATGCAAAAAGTGAAAAGAAAGTACGACCAAGAAGTTGTGGGTTTGAAAGAAAGAATGGCCACCTTTGAAAACGAGATGGCCAAACAAGCAAAAAGGTTTAAGGCAGAAAGAGAATAGTGCTATGACATGATAGCCAAGTTGGAAGAAGAATTATGACAATGGCAAGAGCAGACTCACAAAGACGCTCAGGCTTTAGAGGAAAGATCTCAGCAGATCGGGCGTCTACTTCAGGAGAAAGGTATCATCAGGCAAAGGGTCCGGGAGATAGCTGATTACATTGTCACCAAATTCCAGGAATGCGAAGATATGACTCGGACAACCTTCTTCCCATCGGTTATGATCTTCGTCCACAAGATAATGGACGACCTCTACCGCCTCCAACAAGATATAGCACGCAAGCCTGTGGCAAGGCCGAATGATGCCCCACGGGTCCCTGAAGCAATGGAAGCACTGATGTATATTTGATATTTCTCGAGTCTGTATTTTATTTTCCTGCTGTAGTCTTGTCCAAGTCCACTGTAGTTTTTACATTTCCAAGAAAGCATGTCTTGAGTTTTCTGTAGGTTTTAAAATTTCAAAAAAAAATGTACTGAAATTTCTTATGAAGTTGAAAGTATTTTATCTAATGAAAGTCTCAAAAAATGTTTATTTCCTTCCTTCGGATTTATCCCTTGAACTACATAATGATCTGATTCACGCGGCGCCGTGATACGTAGGCAATCCACATAGGATTGGATCTTTAATCTTAGGAAAAGAAAGTGAGTGAGACATAAAAGAGAAAAAATTAAATGAAAGAAAGAAAAGAGTGATAAAATGATAGAGAAAAAAACAAAAGGGTGAAAATAGGATAAAAATGAGGGAAAGTTCAAATCCGAGAAAATAAAGCCGGGATGAGACACACAACTGTTGCAAAACATATAGAAAGCGTTCAATGGCCTAGGTGCATTGCATACCCCAAACATGCGATTCCCTTTGTGATAAATGTTTCAACCTAACGTTTTGGTGGTTCACTCTTAAAGGTGTTTTTCTAAGGTGGTTGGTTTTGCGGTAACCTGGCTTCTCATCCTTACTTCACTAGATCAAAGGGAAGCATAGAAATGACATCCGAAAGCCACTTATAAATCGTCAACTCTTCTGTGGAGGACCCGAATCCAGTCATCCCAACGTCTGAGTCAGCCACAACTGAAGAGAATAGGATCCTGCGCTGCCGCATGCTGGAAATGTGGGACGCATGGTCCAATGGTAGGGAACCGCCCAGTTCCATCCCGGGCTTTCCGGAGATAACCCCCAGGAAGGGCGGAACTTCTAACATCCCTATAAGTTACCCGGCCACGCCACTCGGATACCCAACTATGTCAGCTCACTTTGCCGGAAGGCCTTCTGAGGTTCGCCCCCAGGTCTTGTTTTCTGGTGCATCATCCAACATCTTCACCGCACCACCAAGCTCCGCCATGGCTCCGCCAACTATCACCGGGCCAAGCTTTGAGCCGCTCGCATTTACATTCCAAACGCCGTCATTTCTGGGTACCACTCATGTCACTCCCGATTCATACCCCCAACAACCTCAGTATGAAGTTACTTTGGGGCGAGATAAGAAAAGCCCCGAGCACGAAGAAATGGCTCGAAAAATGAAGAGTATCGAGCAGAGCCTCAAGAACATACAGGGGCTGAGCGGGCAGAAAAGCGTCTCCTATGTCGATTTGTGCATGTTCCCGCACGTCCATTTGCCTCTCGGGTTTTAAACCCCTAAGCTCGAAAAATATGACGCACATGGGGACCCCATAGCTCATCTGAAAAGGTATTGCAACCAACTCCGAGGAGAAGGTGGGAAAGAGGAACTTCTCATGGCATATTTCGGAGAGAGTTTAACAGGGATTGCATCAGAATGGTACATGGACAGGGATATATCCCACTGGCACGTATGGGATGACCTAGCCCGGGACTTTGTTCGACAATTCCAATACAACGTGGATATCGCTCCCGATAGAAACTCCCTGTCCAACCTACAAAAGAAGTCCTCGGAAAGTTTCAGAGAATACGCTATTAAGTTGCGCGAGCAGGTGTCCAGGGTCAAACCTCCGATGTATGAGGTCAAAATGGTCAGTGTTTTTCTGCAAGCACAAGAAGCAGATTACTTTCAAAATATGATGTCCGCCATGGGCAAGCCATTTGCAGAAGAAATCAAAATTGGAGAAATGGTTGAGAATGGTTTAAAGACCGGTCGTATCCTGAGCCAATCGGCTATAAGGGAAACCTCCCAGGCCATCCAAAACGGGTCCGGGAGTGCAGCCAACAGAAAGAAGAAAGGTGTCACGACCCAAACTGGAGGATCATGACTAGCACCTAGGCCATATTTGCGGAGCACCAACATACATATTATCTAGTCTTCTTTATTATCTTTAAGGGATAACGAGATCAATAAAATGGTAGATATGGATCATGAACATACATCACATGGGATGACTAGATTGCTAAGAAACTACATAAAAGGTACGAGCTACAACGCTGCCATGAAAGACTATACAACAAAAATTAGCCAACAAGGCATACCAAACTATACATGAGTCGACACCTGTCTATGAGACTCTAAAGAAGCATAAGTAATGCAACATAGCTGGAATAGGGCCCCGACATACCCATAACATCTATAACAAAATGCATACCAAGACCACGGCAAGTCCGGAGAAGGGATCTCGCCTATAACCGCTGAACAGGAAAGCCTACTGTGGTAGGGGAGCTGCGTCTACCAGTCTATCAAGACCTGCAGCACGACATGCAGCGTCCACAAATAGAAAGGAAGTCAGTACGAATAAAGTACTGAGTATGTAACGTAGGAAAGCATAAATAAGAACATTAATGTAAAGAGAGATGTAGAAGATACAACATGTAGCATCTGAGTGCTTCTAAAAGACAGTAACATGTAATGCATGATACATATATACACATAATCTTTTTGAAACATCCACCTCTGTGGGCATCATCATCATCATAGAACATTCGCCTCTGTGGGCATCATCATCATCATCATATCATACCCGGCCTCAAAGAGGACTAGGTAAACCCAACTGATCAGTGGTTGCACAATAGGAGCCATACCCGGCCGACTATAGCGCGGCTCAGTAGAGTAAAATAGATACATATATATAATGCATGCAGGACTCATTGGAATCATGTTCTGAACATTTCGGAGTGACGTCAGATCGATATTCTCCGTACACATAATTAGGGATAACTCTTCATCGAGAATCTTATAAGAATCCGGATGTACCAACAACATTGATAACATAAGAATAAGATAAGAAACCTCAACATCAATTGTTCCATAAGAAGGGAAACAATGTAAGTACTGCTAGCTTCTAAGAGTAGAGTATCTTTGGAAGCTCGTTCATTGCATTACGTACAATCAGGGTCGTGCAAAAGAAGGAAAGGGATAGCCTCACATACCTTATATATACTTCCCCAACCTCAAGCTACACAAATGTCACATCTCTTTAATCTACAATAAGATAAACGACACTATCGTTATCGTTTAAGCATCATAACTATTATGTATCTACCACAACCTATTTTACGATGAAACGGACAACACCTCCCATATATATATGACTTCACTCAAGTCAAAAAAATTACCAAACAGCCCAAACAACATCAATAATAATCTTATTGAGCCTCCCAAAACAGTCCACACACAACCTAATAGCTTCATACATAAGATGACCACCGTAGTCACGTCAAACGACCTGGAAATGTTACAAAGAACGAACAGCTCACAACCATACATCTATATGGTGTTTCTAGACACCCTTAATACTCCAAAACTCCACAAACCAGTAGTAAACACGCAGCGCAACAGCAACACAAAACAGTCCGCTACAAGTCAAATAACTCGAACTCACGGCTTCCGATCACCGTCCCGTGAGTTATAACTATTAGGAAACACATTTATCAACCCTACTTGATATTTAAGCACTTAAATACATATATTAGACATTTCTTAACTATGAAGTAACTTCCAAAACTCTAACTACAAAGAAAAGGGAGAGGCGGTATAATGACACTTACGTCGTAGGGATCGTTTTGATGTTATTTCTTCTCGATTTCATGTCCGGGATGATATTCTTCTTTGAAACCCTAAAAGATAGCTTGAGATTATGTTTATGGGTTTTCTCTGGTTGTTTTATGCAGAATAATGAAGAGAAAGCCGACCTAAGGTTTATATATATGAAGTTTGGAAAAGTCAAAGAGGTGCTAGCTTGGCACCCTAGGATTGATCCATTTTTCTACGCTTATATCTTTTTATCCCGATGTCGTATGAATGAACGGTTAAGAGATTTGAAAACTAAATACCAAGATATTCAATTTGGTATATAATATTATCCAATAATATCTCATATAGCACATGAAATGTATTTCTCAAAAAGCTCTAGTGATCCACCTACTTGTCACTTATGATGTCTGCGCAGTCTCGCGAAGCTGCAAATATCTCTCTACTCCTACGTCGTATCGATGAACGGTTTAATGCATTTGAAACTAGACTCATAGATATTAAATTTTGTTGGTAGATAATCCAATAATTCCAAGTATATTGGGAGAAAATCTCAGTTACATTTAACCTAATTTTCAGCACATTATGAGTGTAACTTGTGAAGACCTTTGCCGACTTTTGTTCCACAACTTGCTTGACTTCAAAATGTAGAACAAAACTATCATACGATAAAAATTAAATCATAGCATAACCTCCTTATGATGTAATGAACCATAGTCTCACCCTAAAGTACATGTTATAACATTCCAAACTTATCGACTTTCGACGAAACTTATTTTCTTCAATTGGTTTAACTTCTAAGATTTCCAACCCTCTTGGTACTCGTTATTCATGATCTTAAATATTTGTAACCTCCAACGTAACATGATTAACTTACTTTATATTCCATCAAATATAATCTTATTTCTGAGCTTACATCAATTGACTTACGATGTACTCTCACGTACGAAAACATGGGGTGTAACATCATTCCCCCCTTTAGAACATTCGTCCTCGAATGTTGACTAATGCACTTTTCCATATCTTAATCAATAACTCTTATGGATAATTGAATATTGTCTTTTCCATCTAAGGAGTTATTCGGTGAATAAATCCAAAGGCTAGAACCTTCCCCCCTTTAGGCCTCTTTCTCACACCAAGACTTGTGGTCGAAATCCTTTCAATGTCGTAACTATTTCCACCTTTTTTCATGTAGCCTAGACAATTCTAACCTTTAATGTGTGCCAGTGCAACTCTTATCTCCTTTTTTATTTTTTGTTAGCTTTTAACCTATCTTTAGGATTCACTTGGTGAACATATATTGTACTATGACGAGCTGTCCCTATGGGCATCTATAGGTGTACTAAAGTTCTTATTGTTTGGTATTTTGTTGAACTTACGACTATTGATATATCTTGTTTCATAGCCTCAGTTATCTATGCTTATGGCTTTATCACTACTAGGTAGGTCATACTATACCATAACTCTTACTTCGGTTTATTATTATGGAGACTTGCCACCCAACTCCAGGTTTTTCTCTCACCGCTTATCCTATATGTATAAATCTAAGCCATTTAATGTTTCCTTATTACCGTCCATCTTAATAATGACAACATAATCTCATCTCATATTTGTTGATTCACCTTAATATTGATCTATAATATACCACTGATAATTTAAATCTCTTATGTAATATATCGTCACTAGGGCTTACGTCTCATCGGGGAACATCTGAAGTGATTTTCCTAATCCACTTAGGGACGATACTATAATGCAATAACCGTATTTCATAGCATCCCAATGTGATTCATCTTATGGGGGTATTCTAATCTCGCGCAGTTCATGAAATACTTGTTCTCAAAACCATTACTCAATCAAAGGTCTAAACGTCATCCTCTTATCATTTATCACAATTACACCCTTACTTTACTACCATGGTAGCATTCTACCTCTTCTAAATTCTCCTAGTTTTAAACTCCTTTGAGTTCACTCATGCTATAATGAGTTTTTTATAACTGTATGGAAACCATCAGCTCTCTTGTTGTGATGGGTTTAATCTCGAGGAATTACCTATTCTCGTCACCTTCTCACTCACCTTTTCTTATCCTTACTCCTGCCTAGCTAAAACCTTGTTGCTCTACCATACTTTAGCTTGCGACCTACGCACATCTACTTATACTACTCGTAACCTTCCTTTCATCATGTTAGCACCATAGATTTCCTTTCACGCCTTCTCAGTTGTCTTTAAATGTAAACAATTACTGTTCCTGGTCGTTCTGCCACTTGCTGCATGGATATTTGGCCTATCTTATTGCCCATGAATACGGGAGTTCCCTGTAACTCATATGATCTCAATTATCAACTTTTGATTGATTTTTTTTCTTCTTCCGTTCATTATCTACGATAGGTGCCACTTTCTTATGGAGTGCATACAACATTATAGTGAGAGTGCTGTTACAAGACCATTTCTTATGCTTATGTTGAAGCCTGCTTCCTTATTTCCTCAGCTAGTCTTTCGTTGTAGTACTTAGGGAAGAACTTCTAACTCTTATAAAGTTGAGACCTTATTACATTGTATATCCCACAGTATTTCTGATGTTCTTACTCGCCTATCATTATCCTTAGTTACTTACCTCCATGCCCTTGTGCTTGTAGGGTTTCTTCTGAATTGAAATTTCAGTTGTCTCCATTGTGGCACTCTCTTTTATTTCCGTAACACTTATATTGTACTTTCTACTACCCTAATTCCTATCTGAATATTTCTCGAGGTTTACGATTTTGTATCTAAGAGACTGAATTTCCTATGTTGGGTTTCACTACGTTTATCTTGCATGATCTACTGATTTGCCTATATCCTCCTATCTAGCCATAATTAGGCTCTTCCTTAATCAACTACTGACTACCCATTGGTCCACTCTCAAATCTTTATTTTATGTAATGCCTCTTGGGTTATGTCCTTTGTCTTAACTTACCTCTTGTACGAGATCCTTATGTATCAAGTGTTCATTCCCACTTATATATCAATATCATCGAGTGTGAAACCCTTATTGATTCTCTCCAACATCATTCTTGCATAATGTTCTTTAGTTATATTATATCTGTAGGATATGAATAAATGCAATCTTATTCCTTTCACCTTTT